>JAPDKU010000078.1:0-131594 GCA_027569715.1 Hamigera avellanea
CGGTCATACGATATCATTTGCGGTTCTTCCTGCGGTCGTACGAGGTTCTTTGCGGTTTTTCCTGCCGTCGTACGAGGTTCTTGAGGGTCTTTTGCGGTTCGAACCGCAAGGAACCTCAATGTAGTAGACTCGACTCCGTCACCAGAGCTCCTCTGAATAATGGGCATGTGTAGAACTTCTTGCGACTCATAGCTCTATATATGACTCTCGCGTATTTCTATTCGGTGTTGGAAATCATCAGGACCTTCAATCTGGACCGGGAAAAGGCGCTGGGATATTTGTAAAAGAGGAAAGACCTTCCCCATTCACAGAGCCCGCTGGAAGGGTCTTCAAGTATAACTTTGCGAAGGCCTCCACTCCCTCCAGGACAGCCAGAACCCAGATCCTGAAATTGCCTCGACTAAATCTAGGGTTGAATCTTGATCGCCATATCTGCCACTCCTCGCCTTGAATGTAGTTGAGGACTTGTCTATTCGACACTAGGTTCAAGTTGGAATTCTCCTTGCATAGCCACGTTCGTTGAATTAATGTGAATGTGAGGCGTCCAGTTCTCCTGGATTCCTGAGAACCAGAGCTAGATCCATCTTTAGTTGCTCACTAAGCCAAACAAAAGCGATTAGTGAGCCTGAGCTTTTCGCGACTCGGCGTACAGCAGTTCAACCCACTCACGAGAATCGGCGGCCCCATTACTTATACCAAGTCTCGACCAGCCTGTTCGCCAGGAGTAGAGGCGGGAAGTGCAGGCTGCTAGTTGAATTATGTCATGTAGCAGTTCTATAACCGTATTCGACCCACTCCCTGGCGGATACGTCTTCTTCCCATTCCTGCATCCTGTAGCAGGTTTTGTGCTTGAATGCCATCGAGCACGAGGCTACCTGCAACTAGCAGCAAAATCACAGCAAGAATCAAAAGACAAAACGGTGCTTCCCGAGTTTGGCTGCAAGAAAACGAACCTGCAAGTGCCAGTACTGCGCAGGCGTCCATTTTGCCGAAGGTAGAGAGAGGGTATAAATTTTCAGCAGTACAGTACGATTTTAGGAGTGCAATCAGCACTTAAATAGTGAGCCTGCCCGCTGCTATATACGTAGTAAGGTTACACTGCTTTATACTCTTATGGCCCGACCGCAAAAAAACATACCTCCCTTGTTGCCCGATTCTATGTATATCGGTACTTTTCATGCGACTAGGACCGGTTTTGAATCTTGGCCCTGTGACTTGCATATTGCTCTTTCCCGAGAAATGCCTTACCTTACCCCGATGTTCCATACCTTAGTGGGTGAAGGTTCTTCCTTGTTGCCTGCAGCATCGGCGGGATCGTCTGGTACATCCATGGTTATTGTTCCTGCCTCGCCCTCCTTTTCCCTTCTCTATCTTGCTCCGAGGTTTTTCGGCTACCCAATTGGAAGAGAAGCATATATCCTATTCCACATCATAAAGATAAACTTCTGCAATTGTTCCTTGATGACATAAGTGGCGTTGTATGATAAACCATTACTGTCTCGTGAAATGGCAATCCGTATTTCGCTGGTATAGCTCGGGTTCAGTGTGGTGACATGTCTGACCCTGACCTCTTTCAACTAGCTATTATGGTCTAATCGCACGGCTTATATTCATCTAGAGATGAGTAACTTCAGCACCTTTATGGACTTAATTAACCCCTTGGGGGAAGGATCCGGTCCTTCAAGTGTTTCAGTGATTGGGCTCTACTCCTTCCGTACGAGCATAGAACTGACGGGGTGCATAGATCTTCTAATTTAGTGTCTTTTGTCTGTCAGGTCTTTTTGGCGGCAGGTGAATTTTACCATTATTCAAAAGACAGGGACGGATCAAATGAGCTTAATGGAGGGTGTTTAATGATGAGACCTACGAAGGGAAGGAAGGGACGGAGCCACAAGCAAGATGAACAGACTGTATGAAGAACGCACTCTATGAACAACTCTGAAGATGATGGATGGTCTATCCCTAACTGGGGGTGAGCGATCAGCATATATGCTGGATCGCCACAAAGGAGCCATAAGCGAGCTGCACATCTCTGAAAGAGATGCAGTAAGCAAAGGCGAAACAGAGACATGCAGAAAGGCAAGCAACATGCAAAGAAGGCCTGCAGGCAGGAGACGGAGCAAAATGGAGAATGCGTGGGAACCTGCAGGCTCCAATATTTAATGGAGGGTCACGAGGGTGTTTAATGGATGGTGCTTAACGAAGGGAATTGGTTGATGATGATGGGGATCGGCAATTCACCGAATCTGAACACAATTAAAGAGGTATTTACCGAATCACTAAACAATATGATTAGACGTACAGCCTTGGGGAAGATGGGGAAGCATAATGAAGATGAACTGATACTATACAAACTGCTAACTAAAGACCATAAATAAGATAAATATATATCCCCTCCATCTGAGGGTGAGCGAATCGCCTGTATGCGGTCTCTAGCGAAGTAAGACCGCCATCAGTGCCAAGCCTATGGCCTCGCAGGCAGGAGGCCAAGAAATGGAGATTACTGTGGGCCTGCAATCTCCAACAGTAAATCCCTCATGATCAGTCTCAATCGGTGTTCTTCCATGAAGATCTCCTGAATATAGATTATCACGGCGGCAAGAGCGCATATTAAAATCAATACCGCCGGTTTGCCCGAACAGGCATGCCGACGGAGGTCAGGATCGAGGCATCAATTTGGTGCCTTATACTGGAAACCTCAACACCTGTGTGGGCTGTTCTATACTATGTCTAGACTGAATTACTGGTACTATCATAGGAAGTGATCTCTCCGCGTCGTTTCACCCAAAGACCGATATTACGTACGAACCGCCGGGCGGCACCTACTTTCACGCCATACTTGACGAAGAAACCTTGGTCTTGATCCTCATAAATCTGCGCGAGATCGAGAGAATTATCGAGAGTCGCAGAATTATCCGGGTTTTCTTCCGCTTTTCAAGTCGCTGGTTCTCCTCAGCATATAGCTGCTCGCGAAGTCTATCGGGTATATTATCATGAGTCTCGAGGATTCCGCCTTGCTCCACGTATTTGACGAGGGCCTTCAGGTGGTTTGTCTTCGATCTGTGGTGCCTCTTGCCCTCTGGGTCTTACCAGCAATATTGTCCTTCGCGGTGAAGATGGCGGATCGGGACAGAGCATGACATAATTTCCATTCCGCAGAGTTGCTTCTGAAGTCGTTGACGCTAATTAAGAATAAAAGGAACTGCTTCTTTAAGCGATCGGAGACTTGGATGATTGTGGTTGTACTAAGTTAAGGGTCCATCAGCGGCCCGTGCCTAGCCCACTATGGCACGGGCCGCTGATGGACCCACTAAAAAGCCCTGATCTGAACTGAGGGCGGCTTTGTGTAACCTGTATGCAACCGCACCGCTGCAAAAATCCCGTGTGATGCACTTTTCCTTGATTCGAAAATGGCTGCATTGAGTTTAAATCGATATTTCTGAAAACAAGGAAATCTGTAGAATCCATACACTTCATGAGATCACGCAGCTGCGTTGGTTTATGAGGCACCATATGTTCGGACTCTAGACCACTTGTGACTTGACCAAAAGGAGAAATCTCCAGTTGGTCACTTCGGGATCTGACACTATATACCTAGGTAACTAGATAGCATAATATCGTGCGTGCAAGATGAATGCAAAGGTATAAAAAGGCCCACTTTCCTGAGTTTACTTCATGAAGCACAGCTCGATTCATTGTTTTGTATTCTTGGGCTATTTTATTTTCTTTCCACGACCTACTTCAACGAAGACGGAGTTGTCAAAACTGCGTGGCTAAATCAGAATTCCTTGCACCTCCAAACATCGAACTACAAATAGGTCAAGCCGCCAGCGCTAGGTTACTCCATAGCTGTGGCCCCGAGAAGGCGCGGAATGAGAATCCTAATGGGTCGGTAGAAAGGACACCGGAGAATAACTCCGAGGAAAACATCAGCCCAGAGCTTCGGTGCTCCTTGAACCGTGCGTTGGAGGAATTGGACGCAGGACAAATTGGAGTGTTCGCCCAATCTAGCTTACCTAATTCCTTAAATACGGAATCAGTATACAAGAGGACCATGCGCAATAGACTGCTGTCACTTCTCGGGATGATAAAGATCCCTAGAAGCCAAAGCTAGGAGGATGCAATAGATTATTGCCGCGAGGTTATTCAGTATCCCCAGGACACTTCAGAGCGTGCAGGCGGCAAGTGGACCAGGTCATATTCCGATCTTTATCGCCATCTGATAAAGAACTTCGGTCCGGGAGTTATAACAGCTACACACCGCGGCTGCGAGGCCATTGCCCGCAACTATTACCAGGGCAATCCGCTGAGGATCGCTCACGTGGATAAAAAAGCAAATACAACGCGACGTATTGCTCATCAGAGCCCTGCCCGCCTGTTCTATCCCAATGTCCCAAATCAAGCTTGCTTGCTGCGGCATGCGGCGAACAGACTGCTCTTTGCTATTCAATTATAACATCTGCGTGGCTACCACCTGAAAAGGCCGTCAAGTCCGGGATGATTTCCCATGTGGCAGTTGCCGATGACTATCATGCCTTTACTGCTACGGAATACGAGACGAGGGTTCGCATGGTCGCTCTTTCGGTTAGCGTCGCTTACGAAGCTGGTGGCCAAGCAGTGAACGTATTAGTTGATGGAGCAGCGCTGCAAGAGGTCGGGACGCGGGATCAGCTAACAGTGGATGCGGTGATGGCCTGGAGGGCTGTTGGAGGCTGCACAACGCCGTACAGCAGCTACCTTTGGAGCCAGGGATCTTCTCTTGAGGATGGACTTGTCGCCCGGGAACTGATTATGGCGATGCACGACCTCCTTGATTGGAGGAGCGATACAGCTGCCCAAAACCATGAAAATGGGGTTTCTGCTGTATATGGACTCGGATTTGATAAAGACGCCTTCCACACCTACCTCGAGGCCACGTTGCATCGGGCGAACTCAGAGTCACTGTCGGGGTTGCATGCAATGGCTGGTATAGTCTACCTGCATTTGACCTCTATCCGTTACGGCTCTTATAGGTACCGGGGAGACCATGGGAAACATTGTTGTGGAAAGTGTGAGCAGATTTTAAGACATGTTACTGCTAGGGCAGGCCTTCAGTGGGAGCCAATCCCTCCACCGAGCAGCTTTACTGCTGGCGAGAAGTTCCGCCAACTCAGCAAACAAGTAGTGGATAGATTTGAAAACCATCCACTGGCACAAACGGGACTGAGCTGGCTTCAATACCTCATTGTCTCTGGCGATATATGGCTGTTTGACGCACGCCCTTGTCTCGATTCGTGCTCTGGATTATGACGTAGACTGGGTATGAGGAAGTTTGCTGTTTGGGTCGGCTAATACAGGCCACAGGCTTTGGAGCAGAAAAAGAGCTTGCAATCTAGACGACCTAAAATTTCCCTTCATCTTGTATTCGGATCCCTCTGGTAATGGTTTTCTCCCAATGGGTTTTTCCACCACCCCCAGCGTAAATGCGGGAGGACGCCTTTTGTTAGATATCTACTAGACTTAGTGCGCTAATTTCATGGAATTAATTAGATTTTAAAGTACTTATATCAGTATGGCCAGTTAGAACTTCCGTAGATACAATGTTTTGCCGTTCTTCACATTCAGCCGGGCCATGAGGATGAAGATGCTACCTACTCCACCCCAAATGCCTCCCTGGACAGATTCTTCGACCGAAGCCAAACGGACTGTGTTCAAGGTTTGGATTGTGAACTTGGGTATAGAATGATTTGTTGGAGCCTGCAGGTTCCATGCATCTCCGTTTGCTCGGCCTGCTGCCTACATGGCTTCATGGCTTCTTACTCACATGGCTTCTTCCTGTGTCTTCCAGCATATTCAATGCCTCTATTCATTCTTTATGCTTACTGCATCTCTTAGAGATGCACGCAGCTCGCTTAAGATACTCTTTATAGGCCATCCAGCATAGATACTAGATCGCCTATTATCCAGAGCATCCATAGCCATCATCAGCATTTATTCCTTTATTCTATAGATAGTAGTTATTCATTGAGTTTCTTCTTGAGCTTCGTCTCCCTTTGCCTAGTAGGCCTCATCATGATTTTGTTTCTGGGGCTCAACTTGCATTGCCACTAAACCTTCGATAATATAGACAACGAGTATAGAATCTGCATCATTGCAACAATCATTTATCCCGGAATAATTCGGCCAGTCGAAGTAGATACCGGCCTCTGATAGTCGGGCCCGGCACTCATCCCGCTCGTTCCACTATGGAATAACCATGTTTGTTAACTATGGGAAAGTGATTTGGATTTGGTACTCGACGTTTCGAGAAAGATCGGGAGCGGGGACTTCGCGCACTGTTGATTACTTTCAAAGGCTTCAAAGTTGAGGAAATGGGAGAATGAAGGTGAGGCAATGGCTCGATGTTTCAATGAGAACGGGTTTATAGTCCAAATTACCAGGTGTGAACCTCGGGCAGAGAATAGATTGTTTCATTTCAAGTTTTGTGATGCCAAACAGGTTGTTCACCTCAATAAAGGAGGTGGTTTTCTTGTCATTCAACACACGTGGAGCTCCTTCCCTGTTTTGCTCTGGGTTACTCCTCTTGTTTCTTCATATTTCCTCACTTTCTCCTTTGATCTTCCCTCCTCCCTCCTCCTGAAACTTTCTTTTCTCAATCATCTCTCCCCTCCACCTTACAGTCTCTTTGCAATTGCAAGTTTCCTAATCATTGCATCTCTGCCATCGGTGTCTGTCTGTCAGTCTGTGCGCCTTACTTGCAGCTAATTTGACACCAAAATCGAATCGATTCCCACACGAGATTTCGGATCGTTCCTTACCTCTGCCAGGGGAGACCATGACGCGGTGCCTAATAGATCAAATACTTGGTGCGGCAATAAGCCAAGTCCGAAAGGAACCAGAGGGTCTCGAGTCCAACAACCAGGAGCATCTCTACCTCACAATAGAGACACGATTGGAGGTCACTCTTTCCCGCGAAGACGAGGACCTCACCATAACGGGCGATGCCGACTACTCTTTTTGGTACGGAGACCCCAGAGAGATGAGCACGAATCTGGTCGTATGTGAAGCAAATGTTGTGATACGAAGCTCAGGGCTAATTCCGCTCTTCAACGGAACTGTCAGGATTGATTACTAATCAATCCTGAAGCTGGATGATGTATATAAAGCCTCAAGTTACTGTTCACAGAAGTCAATTAAGCAATCTTCCTCAAAAACTGCAACAGCAAAACGCCTAGGGGAGGGTGGGGTCGGGATGCCATCAGTTGCTTGGTTATATGGGTAGGTAAGATCCTTCTCATACTGAGGGAATTCTTGTTACTAATGCATATGATAAAGGCATTGTGCACACCATACGTCGTCGGCTGGGCAAAAAGAACTGTGTGGTGTATATGGCCTCCTCACCGACGTCCGCACTTGGCGGTGCTACCGGATTGACAATAACTCGCGAGTGAGCTGCTTAGGCTATAGCAAGTAATTACTTGACTAATATATGATAGATCTCCGAATGGGGCGCCACTTGGGAAGAAGAACCTTCGAAGATCTTTTCATACACCTGTTTCACCCTTCGCGCGGCACATGAACTCACGCCTACTACGTCCAGATGGAAAGCGCGTACTTCAATTTCGATATCTTCTTCAAGACACTGGTCGAAGCAAGGAACCTGGCTTAGAATTCAATTAAGCTAGGATATGAGATTCACTCAAACTCTGTATCGGTATCAATGTTCACCTCAGGCGGCAACTTCGTGTAGGGATCATAGAATCGAATAGAGGAAGGCAATTTTTCAGTGATCGATGTGGCCACTCTCTGCGACGCCAAGTGCGTCGCATGACGCACCATAGTTCTTAGGGTCGTATATACTTGGTCTAAAGTGTTAAAAATTCAGAGAACCTACTTAGAAAATCCGGCATCTCCATTACATTATTAGCCCGCCATATCTTCTCTGGTGAAGAAGTGGCGTTGAATTGCACACCGAAAAACGCCGCAATCCTATCCTGAGGGAAACCTCTGGTTCTGAGGATCTCTACTACACCCTCAGTTGAAGGAGTTTTTTTTGGTATATCTTGACTTTCCTCTGGTATCTCTGTATCTAATGATGATCCTGGATCAGAGTCTGCAGTCCTGCGTTCACAGATAAGGGCTTTGAGCTTCCCCATCGTTGGGAGATTTTGTCAATGGTGGACAGGTGTTGAAGTGGTGGGCAGCTGTCTGTACATAAACGAAGGAATCACATTGACGTCTTGCACGTGCAAGGAACCTATAGGCTCCAGACTCCAAGAAACCACGGCTCTAAAATCATTATATTGGAGATACCGTGTCTCCTAGGCCTCGGAACCAGCAAATCCCTACTGTTGTATATTTTTCTTTTATATATATATATATTCCCCATAATCACGAGAAGTCCATGTTGCAGGAAGCTAATATTGATCGATGCTATCGAAAGAACGACCGTCTTGGCGTGGCCTGTGTACACAGAAAGAGTCGCATTTCACTTGAATTACGCTGACTGAAATCCCGCCGAAGATAGAAATTTCTGATTTAGCCAATCCGCTTTTCCAACTGACTAGAGAGTAGACAAGACAGGAGGGGGATTTTCTAAGCCATGCTAGCATGAATCGGGAATGACACGCAACACACCTATTCGTTGCCTACGGCGCACATCTAGATCCAATTTATTGCATGAGAAAGCTCTATAGGCACGACCATATCTAAAAATTGATACTTTATCGGTTAGTTTTTTTTTACTTCTCTATAGTGTTATTAAATGAGGAGTTAACTCGATGACTTAAAAGTTTTTAGATGAAACTAACAATTTTTTTTTATTCTCTTTCAAGTATATAAAAGGGCACGGCAATTCTAAGCAAGCAAGCAAGCAAGCAAGCTTCTAAAGCGAATGTGGGGTACATAGTACATACCAAAAGATCCAACGCCTCTAGATAAACCAACCCAACCCGATATAGGAGATCTAAACAAATGACAGTCTACCATCGACATTGACAATGAATGAAACGTCCCCACTCAATCAATCACAAACCTCACCGTCCTAGGCGGCGGCACCACAAAAGGTAAACCGATACGCAACTCGCCGTTCTCGACCAACACCTGCAAATACTCGACCCTGTCCTGGGCGGCGCGGATAGCATAATCGTCATCATCAAACACGCCGCGCACCTCGACGCTGAAAGTGCGTCCGGTCTCGCTCTCGACCGCCATATCCGCCACGCGGGCCGTCTCGCGGCGCAGGCCCATGCGCAGGGCGGCCATGAACCCGCGGGCCGTCTTGTAGGGCTCGCCGAAGTCCACGAACACGTACTTGTAGACGACCTCGAGGCGGGTGCGGCGCCAGGCGGCCATGCCGCGCGCGCGCGCCGAGTAGTACGTCGCGTTGGTGCGGGACGGCAACAATTCCGACAGGAAGATGTGGGCCAGGTGGCCGGCGGTGGTGAGGGTTTGGACGGGGAAGATGGGTCGCGGCTTCGTACCGTGGGTCGTTGAGGATGGGTTCAGGGTCAACTCCAGTGGTATTGGCATTGCTGCTGCTGTTGGATGCCACGGTGCTATTACCGGTACTGGTGGGACCGGTGTTAGCAGGGCCGCCGTCAGTAGAAGGGATTAGACGCACCATTTTTGTGGGAGATTGCAAGATCTCTAGACGCTGTGAAGCAGTTATGTCGTTGGAACCAGCCAGTCGCCTCGAGATGGAGATAAGGGGAAACGATATCAATAGTTGCTTCGAAGAGAAGAACGATGATGGAGAAGAAAAGGCCATCTCCAGTGGGACAGTCTACGGTAATTTATACCTCGTCTCTGAAATCAGAGACAAAGGATTTCAGTCTCTGAAATCGGAGACAAAGGATTTGACAATGGCTTTATGGCCACGGCTACCTTTGATGAGATAACCATTGGCAAGTCGAATTGTCCGACGAGACAAAGGTGATTGGCAGCAAGTTCTTTGTCTTTTGTTCCACATCGAGACTGACACGATTCTTTGTGGTATTATGTTAGACTCTTTGTGATCAATGCCATTGTAATATATCCAAAGAGGAGAATGCAGTTGCCACAGACAAAGAACTGCATGCTCGAGATCAACGACTCCGTACTCATCCCCGAACAGGCTCCTTCTCCGCCCCCTGGATGCTTCTCAGAAAAGCCTCTGCGGCCTTCTCATCCTGCTGGAAGAGATGCTCCGCCACCATCCTCCGCGGCGTCTCGCCCAACCACTGAAACAGCGAGAACTCCAACACCTCGTCGGCGCGAAACAGCTCCAGCATCTCCACGGGTTCGTCGTCGCTCAGATTCTCCACGAAATGGCCCATATTCCTCGGCACGATCGCCACGTCGCCCGCGACGTAGTCGAAGGTGCGCGCGTTCCCCTCGGCCGCGAAGACGGTGACCCTGGCGCGCCCCCGCTTGAAATACGACCACTCGTCCGCATTCGGATGCCAGTGCATCTCGCGGAGGGCCCCGGGGTTGATGTTGATGTGCGCGGCCGCCACGGTCTTGGAGATGGGGAAGTTGGTCGTGTCGGCGATGCGGACCTGGCCGCCGGAGGTGTCGATGGGGTCCTGGGCGAGCATTTTGTGGGTGAATTGGAGGTTGGACTTTTTGAATGCCGGTGGTTTCTCGTCGTCGATGGACCCGGGGACGGAGCCCTGGAAGATGTACTTCTCCGACCGGGGAATGGACTTGAAGAGATGCGGTGCGAGGCGGAAGTTCTCTGCCAGGACCGACTTGGGTGTGTGTGCTGATCGACACTGTCAGTTCGTCACACCCACCATAAGTGATACGTAAGACTGAGACTGAGACCGACCCATCCAATCCGTCAGTAGAAACGTCGACTCCTCCGAAAACCCACCGTCGTCGAAAATCAACAGAAACTCGGTGCCGTTGGCACTCAAGCCCTGCAGCGAGTGGGGATGCCCCGCGGGGAAGTACCACAGATCGCCCTCGTCGAGATCATCCACAAAGCTGGCGCCGTGGGTGTCCAGCGCCGTGATGCGCACGTTGCCGGCCAGAACGTACGCCCACTCGGCTTCGTTGTGCCAGTGGAGCTCGCGGATGACGCCCTGGCCGAGACGCATGTTCACGCCGGCGAGTTCCTTGCTGGAGCCGAGTTCGCGGTTAGTGGTTTGGCGGGTCCAGCCGCCTTCCTATGCTTGCAGGTGGTCAGGATCTCGATCTCCCTGTTAATTGAGTTTCACTGTTAATTAATTGAGTTGGCGTTGGGATGGATGCACCGACTTCAATCCTGACGTGCGAATCCGCAAAACTCCAGCGCATATTCGCCAGACTCCCATGATCCGTACTCGGGGGGCGAACCACATCGGGATTCTGTCGCTCGCGGTCCTTGTTCCTGGGACCCATGACGGTTGCTCCTTGGCCGTTGCGGAAGGGGAGTGGTTGGAGGTGGTTGTCGACGGTGTCGACTTTGCGGTCGTACGGGTCGCGATGGGCGGGGGTGAAGGGGTCGTCGCGGAAGAAGATGGAAGGGGACGAGGCGGAGATTTTGAGAAGATGTTGATGATCTCGACTCGGTGCAGGGAAGGCGTTGCAGGTGAGAAGGAGGAGGAAGAACAGCGGTGGGAGGTGCATTGTCTCTATATTTGTTTAGCTTGCTTGACATGTAATTTACATCTAGCTCTCCCATCTAATATAGCACGTTCATCTCGTTTGGAATACAATACGTCAGGCATCAACTCAAGCATCCGAATTACCCGGCGCAACGTCAGCCGACGTCATTATGGTACTATCTATAGCAGTTGGTAGTACTAGACTAACAGTAGACTAACAACATACTCAATGTTCAGCGCTACGGTGAACGCCTACAATTCCTAAAAACAAGAAGAAATGCCAGAAACCGACCCCCTCCTCGGCCACAACAACACCACCACCTATAAATCCTACCTCACCACCCCCCTCACCCGCCACCACAGCGACCTCCTCCTCCTCATCAGCTACATCACCACAGGCCTGCTAGACAGCGCCGCAATCTCCATCTGGGGCAGCTTCGTGAGCATGCAAACGGGAAACACCGTATACTTAGGGTTAGGCCTAACAAACACCACCAACACGCAATACGACTCCTACGACTCCATCAAATCAGGAATCTCCATCGCTTCGTTCTGCCTCGGCTCGCTGGCCTTCTCATCATTACACCGCGCGTTCCCCTCGCCGCGGCAGCGGATCGTACTTATCTTGGCGTTTCTGATTCAAATGCTCCTCGTGACCGCGGCGGCGGTTATCGTCACGGTTATACATCATCCCCGGAAAAACAAAGAGCAGGGAAGTCAACTAGCCTGGGAAGTAATCGTGCCATTAGCGCTAGTCGCGTTCCAAAGTAGTGGGCAGGCAGTGACGAGTCGGGTGATGCAGTTCGACGGGCTGAGCAGCGTGGTGCTGACGAGCGTGTATTGCGATTTGTTCGCGCATCCGGCGTTGTTGTCGCGCAGGGTGTTTGGGGCGGTCGAGGAGAGGAGGAGGGTCGGAGCGATTGTGTGCGTGTTGGGGGGCGCCGTGATGGGCGGGTTGTGGGCGAAGAGCGAGGTCGGGCTGGCGGGGGCGCTGTGGACAGCGGTGGTGTTCAAGGGGGGGATTGTGCTGGCGTGGTTGGGGTGGCGGGGGGAGGAATCATTTGCGGAGCGAGCGCAGCGAGCGTAGCAATATATGATCTCAATAGAATTATAGATATGTATATCCTGGCATTCTACAACTTTCTTTAATGGACATAGAATATAGATATGGTTTGGAGGTTCTATATCTATATATATAGGAACGTTCTTGTCAAGTGCAATTGCAATTGTATATACCATCCATGATGTTGGACAACCCCTACTAGCGGTAAATTCAAGTATCTTAATAGTAATCAACTTCGGCTGCGTCCAAGTGCCTGGCAAACTGCAAGCCACCGTCAATGCGAGCAAGTATATCGGGTGTGTATATATTTATCTGTATTGTATCATCTAAACTAGGTTACCTAGTCAGTCATGTTTCTATAGGAACCGCGAGTAGACAGACCCCTGTGGAGAATATGGTACATGCAAACATTTCCCTCTCTTCTCTGCGGGTCTATAATAATTACATCGATCTGACCACTTCCCAACGTCATGGGTCAATCGTATCGTTGATGGAAACCCGAAACCCTTATATGAAGACAAAAAAATCAGATCCTCCTGCCGAGAGACCAGTGTGGACGGTCTGGCGGGCGGTATAGGGTCTTTTGACTCCCCGCCCGTTCCTCGGGTAGATGGAGACGGATCCAGGAGAATCGAGTGATGGCTTGGATAGGATCCTCGTCCTTCGCAGCGGGTCCGTTCGATATTGTCTGATGTCTGATGTCACCATCGAGATAGACCCGGCGACTGTTGTATTGCCAACACTCGACTTGAACCTCGGTCGATTCCGTGTGGTGGTGTGGTAGTAGTGTAGACATGATCCCTCCAAGTACAGTGAGGTCGGCTCGTTTCGAGATTCCGCCGTGCAGGGTGATGACCTTGCAGAGGCTCGATTGTGATACGGTGTGGAGTTGATCGCCCAACGGGTTGCATCGCATCGCTGGTTATGGCCAAGTCAAAGTCATGTTGTCCTGTTTTTCCAACACGCCGACGAGACCCTCCGTTCACGACCAGGCGAAGACAACCTCCCTATGCCCTCATCAGCTGCATTTTTTAATCCACAGGTTCAATCTTCACTGACGACTCGGAACACCGGTTCGTGAACACGGTCAACCGCAGTTTCTCTCCGATGTACGCGAACATCTCCGCCACGGACTGCTTCTCGACCATCCCGTCCGCGAAGGTGTCGAAGGCCACGCGCAGCACGAACATCATGCGCGACGCGAGATATCCCGGTGCCGTCTGCACGTAGTACTTCATGCTGCGCGCGATGTTGCAGGCCAGTTCGTATCGTTCGTGCGGCGCGACGACGCTGACCACGCCGCTGTCCGCGGCCGAAATCACCAGCCGCATCGCCCAGTAAAAGCACGTCGACTGCGCGAGAAGCAGATCCGGATACGCGATGGTGGGCGGCGTGACGATCTGCATCGTGCTGAGGTTGCGGCATTTGAAGGTCGGGAACTCGGAATCCTGCGCGTGGGCCATCTCCTCCCACGGTCGACCGTACGAGTACGTGTCGGCGCACATGGTTTTCCACACCTGAAGCCGGCTTTCGAGGTCCGCGGCCTTTTCCCAGATGGCCGATTGGGACGACACCAGGTCGGGGGCAGGTAGATCCCCTGTTTTCAGAGCGGCGGAGAAGTCGTCGATCTGGGCGAGGAAGCCGGGGATCTCGACCGCGATGTCCAGTAGACGATGTAAGATATTCTTGGGAGGCGCGTCGGCGGGCCAGGGGACGGTCATCCATTCTTTATCGGCGAGGAAAGAGGGGCGACGATGGATGAGGGCCGTCGTGACCTATATACGATGGTGGTTAGTGACTCAGAGAGCTGCGACGTCTGTCCCATCTTTTCATCTCCATTTCGTCGTTCTTGGCTTGTCCTCTGGTCTCTGCTAACCTCGAACGGGGTCACATACCCAATATGCCCTGAGATCGACAAACATCGATCGCTCAATGCTATGGCGATGTCGATATGGCGTTCGCGATCGGAGAAGCTCCAGGCCACCCAACTGGTGGCGCAGGACGGCGTCCTTGGAGCTTTGCTTGAAAGCCTGTAACGCAGCACACATCAGCAATTGTCCCTCGCCCCCAAAGGCCACCGACCGACCTCAATGATAGTGAACAGCAGCACCACGACGAGCACTTCGGTCGACTTGCTCCTTTCCGGATGAAACAGGGCGTTCTGCAGCGATCGCAGGACTTTCGTGTAGCGCACGTGTCCTGCTCGCTCCATGTCGAGAATCCCTTGCTGCCGTCCGACGAAAGTAAGTGAGGCGGCCTCGAAGGCACTGTACAGCAACGGGGAAAAAACACGCATCTCGGCGGCCGGCCGTAGCCCGACAATACTGCCGCAGTTGACCTGATCTTGCGGACTGAAGTTGTCGATCAGTCGTTCCACGAGAACTTCGAGGACGATTTTCGCCATTGCCGGGGACTTGAAGGAAACCTTGTCGCGTGGCGACGTTTGGGACCGATCCGTTGCTGGTCATGGCTTAGCAGAAGGCATTAAAGAGTGGAGAGATTTCTCGCAGGTTTCACGCTTGCTTGCGTATGATGCAGGACAACACGTACCGGCTTGCTTAGAACTCTGGCCGGCGTGCGCCTGAGCTGTCCGGACCAGAGGGGTCGAATCCGCCTCGGGCGAGCTGCGATGCGACTTGGGACGCAACTCGAGCTCGCTGACGGGCGATTGACTCTCTTCCTTGCTCACGACGACGGCCGGACTCTCCACGTCGTCATTGTTGGTGAGCGGCGGCGACAATTGGCCGCTCTCACCCTTGAGAGGCGGCAGGTTGGCCAACCTGCGGGCCTCGTCGAGCTGCTCCTTGAGCGTCTGGCACGATTGCATCAGACTCTCGATCAGCGCCGACTGCTGGATGTAGTGACGGTCCTGCTTGCTGTTGCCATATTCGCATTCCGACGGAGTGCCTCGCAGACAGCAGGCACTGCACGGTTTGACCCGATCGCACTGCAGGCAAAGCTCCAGGTTAGAATCGACTCCGTTTCGGGGGTCAGCAGTGCGGTTGCACCTTCACTTTACGCTTGTGGCAGCTTAAGCAAGAGTACGTGGGCCGGAACTTCTTGCGACCGGACTTGGAGGTGCGCGAGGCCGTCGAATTGTCCAGGTTTTTCGAGTCTGCATTTGTGTCGCTCATGTTGGGTTGTTGCATGTCCTTCTGACGGGGGGAGAGACGATGACAGCGGGAAGTCAATCGTCAATCGGTGGAAGCTAACAGCGACCGGGGCCTAAAGAAGGCGAAGCAGCCTTAACTCAGATATTGGAAGGCAGCGATGGACTCGGTCTGTAGTCTCTGTACGCACGCCTCCGAAAAAAGCCACCTCGCGTGGTCAAGAGAAGGAGAAAGTCTCGACGACCGTAGAGGAGGTGTGATCCAGATTGATTCCAGCCTGTTGGGATGATGGAGAAGGAGAGTCGAAGACCGTCGATCATCCCCGGGATCCGCTTGTTGGCTTGGGCTTGGGAATGAGGGGAGGTCTGAGCGAAAAAGCCTCGCACTAAAAACCGGTCACCGTGCGCCACTGCGGCAGGAAGGAGCGGCCCAGCAGGCTACCCAATAACATCCCTCAGCTCGGACAGGTAAAAAGCCCCTTTCCACCTAGTGCCGTGCACCATTCCGCAAACGTCCAAACCCACAGGCGGGCGCTTGTCGGACAGAGGGAAGTGGAACTCTGGGAACTTGGAAGTCCCCAACAGGGCCGGCGTGTGAGTGGTGCGGATTCTTCTGCCAGAGCGTGATATATCACAATCCAATGGAGCCAAGAGGATCCCTTCCTCCACGGGGCTTCTAGTTTCGGAAGGTGCTGGTGAATCCGGTTAGTCGCTGCAGTTGGCTATCCAAGGGAGGAAAGGATTTGGAATTTCAAACAGGAAGGAGGTGCGAAGAGTCCTTGTCCAATGTCCAATGTCCTTGGACCGAGGACTCTGGCAGACATAAATCCATCAGTCGAAGGTGTTTGTTGATCGTCTAACCAAATTAGCTGACGGAACTCGGATTAGTCTAAGACTCTAAGCAGTGAGCACCGACGGGAACCTCTTTCCGTGGACGTGGAGTCGGAAGATAATTAGACCATTCTCCATAGTCCATAGTCATACTTATCTTATCTAGTGATGGTGGCATTTTGACATTTCAAAAAAATGTCAAAACGACGCAGCCGATAAGATTCGCTCGTCGCATCGAGTTTATTCAAGCAGGCTGGATATAGACAAACTTTTCTTGTCCATCGAGCCAAGCGACAGGTACGGATACACATTCACCCGGCGTGACGTCATGACAAGGAAGTACAATGTTCCAGAATCCAGTCTTGACACGAGAATAGGAGCTTTGTCACGGATATCTATGTCCGTTCATCTCCCGAATCGAACAAAGACGCAAGTGTCAGCTGTCAACAGGGCCCTGCCTGCAGTACTAAGTAGTATCCACATACAGGTTGCCAATTGAATGACCACGATTTTCGTCAAGCGGGAGATTGGCCGGGAGTTAAGGCTTGTAACTTGTAAGTTGTGACCGTATGCCACAGTTGACTTTAATGTTATTATTGTGGAAACCGTTGCGAGGGGCTTTTCGTCGACGCGATGCGGATGCACAGACTCTTGTAGTGATCGGCTCTCGCTACTCCGTAGTAGCGGAGCGGCCTGATCCTTCAATCCTTGTGGGGGAAGTTCCTGTAGGTCGCCTTTTATGACCGGTGGACTGGACGAGCCTCTGGAGGTTGACGTTTTGAAAGGCGTTTTCAACTCCTTCAGACCTTCTTAACCGGAAGGGAAGAGATGAGATCATGAGAATCAGAACGATGTCGTTGCTTCTCCAGTCTCAAGGATTGGTCAGGGGTGATGAAAGCTAATCTTCATGCAAACGCCGCAAGCAAAGGGGGTGCGACCATCGACGGCACTATCGGCATTGGCGCATTTCAAAAGGCCACTGCATTATTCAGGAAGAGCACTGAGTAATACTGCTCACGAGTACGGAGTAGTGGCTGGCTGGAAACCAATTCGTCAGTGTTAGCGTTTCAGAAGGATCTGTTAGGGTCGAAGCTACTCAAGCTATTTTGTCCGAAACCTGCTGGATCATGCCTCCGCATGTGAAGTTGACTTGTAGATGCCGCTGTGGGCCACCGGGAAACTTTTCCGTAAGCCCCAGCAGACTAAGTGATTAGCCCTCGACGGACATTTTATACATTATTACATACTTTACCAGGTGGCACAGGGGATTAGAGTTTCCCACTCAGCTGGGACGAAATCCATGGGCGCTGTAACATCAATATCAACTTCATTGAACACGAGAATAACAAGAGGAAAGCAAAGCGTGCTCATTGCCAACTATGTAAGTTACTACAGACTGCAAATAATAAAACTTTCCAGCTGGGCTAAACATCCACGCCCATTGATCGGGGAAGAGCAACGTGGAACATCTTCGGCATGTTGATAAAGTGCCGGAGCTTCGAGAACCCTGTCTCGCAGCTGGGACATTTGTAGCGCCACCCTCCACGCTCATAACTTATATACTTCCGGCTTTGATAAAACTCGTGGGCTATATCCTCAATCTCGTCTTCGGTAATACCAGATGCGCAGCTCCTAGACTCGAGATGGATCAAAACACCAGAGAAGGATTTAAAGACCTTATAACAACCGCAGCATTCCATGTTTCGAGGTTGATGTTTCTGTTGATGCTGAAGAGACAGGTATGTGTGTCAGCATCAAACGGCGCCAAGTTAATCTAGACACTTATACCATTTCTAAATTATTCTTGTTCGCAAAGCATTTATCGCATTTGACACACATGTGATGCACGATAATGTCGTGTTCTCGAAGCTTCTTAGCGGACTCATGGTAAAGGTTGCATTCTCAACACCAGTAATGATATCCCTCTAAGTGATACTCAAGCTCGGCAGGAGTCTCGAAATCTTCTTGTGATGGCGGACGACATCGTAAGCAAATATTATGTCTGCCAGACGCTCGGAGGTGCGCATCTTTGGATGAAGTCGAAGTGAAAACCCGGCGGCACCTCTCGCACCACAGGTGTCGAAATGTATTCCTGCAATGTGCGTAGAGGGCACGTTTCGAAGCGAAAAATCTCTCGCAAAGAGTACATTCGTAGTCAAGTCCGTCAAAAGTGAGATACGGACCAAGGCCCATAATTTCTGGTTCCACTTAACAATGTAGAAAAGAAAGACTTAAGTGAGAGTAGAAAGTGGGGTAAGGTTTGCAATCTGCTGAGTCCTGACCCCAAAAGCGAACGACTGGATGGAAGCACCTGCCACGCCTAGTAAAATACCCCGTAGCGCCTACAGCACTAAGTCATTGCGGAGCAAGTAGGACGGGGGGACTTGGGGACTCAGGTACAGAGTACGTTGTGGACGCACTAAGCCTAAACAGAAAGAAAAGCCCTAGTAGGGTTTGAAAGTCACGTTCCGAGTCTTTCTAAGAGCCAATGGGGTTCCCGAGTTCAAGCGCTAATCGGGTAACGCCATGTTGGGCCAATCAGGGCGAGAGGATCTCTCTCCTCAGTATCCATATTCATTCATATCCATATTCATTCATATTCATAATCCGTTCCCACCTCCACCTCCTCCTTATACAGCAAATCCGTCCTGCCATCCGGATCCCCCACCGTCTCCGAGTCGGGAATACACACCTCGACGCCGTCGACCTGTCTCAATTTCGGAATTTCCCCCGCTGCACGCCGTTCCATCAACTGCGCGATCTGCCGATCGTGCTCCTCGTTCTTTCCCCTCACATACCCTTGGACGCAGAGGTATTCGAGAGTCGCCGGTAACCTGTCGACCAGCGAGAACGGCTCGGTACTCTCCTGCGAGGTCGCGTCGATGCCTTTGGCTAGGTAATGGAGGAAGCGCACGCCGATGCGCAGATGCGTGATAGCGGTGAAGTCGGCGAGGCGGTTCGGTTGGTGCAGGTGCACGAGGGAGGCGATTTGGAGGTCGCGCGACGAGCGGGTGGTATTTGTGTCCTTCTCATCTGAGGGTTCGTCGGAACCAGAGTAGTCGTCGTCGTCTGCGAAAATCGTGGTCATCTGCGGATCGGAAATCATGGATATGTCCATCGACATCGAGATCGAGTACCCTCAGGGTATGCCGATGGCGAAACAGCGCCGTCGCAAGCGACCGCGGTACCAACATGGCGTAACCACCCACGATCGACGCCCGCCCACCGACCGAATACGTGAACTCGTCCAGCCTCCGCACCGACCGGATCGCCTTGACGAGATACTTAACATCAACATCCGCGTGCCCGATATGCAGGCTTCTAACGTCCAGACACCGGGGCTCGATCTCGTCGTTGCCGTTCTCATCCGGTTGCATCGCGTCCACGCGCACGCGACTGACCCACGGTAACCCCCGCAAAAGCTTCAGGTTCCCGAGCAGGTCGTAGTCGACGTACCAGCGTCCGTCGTCCAGGAAGTCGTCGTCGTCCGGGACAAGCTTCGCTTCCACGATATAACTTGCAGCGCTGTGGTGGCGGTGGTGGCGCAGGAACCGGTCTAGTGGGTAGAAGATGGGTTGGTTGGTTGTTGCGTCTTCTTCTTTGCGCAGGGGCATTTCGGCGTACACTTGGGCGATGTTCCGCGAGAACGACGGGAACGAGAGGGTCTTGAGGTTCGGGGCGAGGGCGACGAGAAGCGCCGCGAGGGCTTGCGCCGTGTATGGTGTTTGGGTGTCGCGGCGCCATGCGAACCTGGCTGTGTGTCAACACGAGAGATCATCATCCACACTGGATGGCAATTGGCAATTGATAATTCTCACCAATTAGGCCGTGCATCGCCGAAAAGGGTCGACCCCGGTTTCTGCAGGAGCATATTCAACACGCGCTCTTCTTCGCATGGACCGGTGAAACCGGCGTTTTTTCGCACTGCGGCGCGCAGTCGCGCGACATCATGGTCTGAAACCGCCTGCTGGTGCTCGTTCATCATCCGGTAGTCTGCGCCCGTGAACGGCGGCCGGTCGAACTCGATGGATTCGATATATGTCCCCAGTCGAGGTCGTCGGAGGATGTTCAGTAACATTCGAAATGCCTTGTCAAGGTCGCGATTCGATTGGAGTCGGATGCGACGGTATCGGCGGCGCAGGTGTCGGGTGCAGAGGGAGTGGAGGATGCGGCATTGTTGCGAGAGAGCGGCGATGTCGCGGTCGGCGGGGAGCAGGGAGATGATGGAGAGGAGGGCTTCGGGGGGGAGATTGCATAGCGAGGGCATCTTTATATATATATATATATATATATATATTCGAGGAGAAGAAAATATCGCATCTTCGAGAGGGAATGGAAGACTTGACTTTATACTATTCTTTCCCATTTAGGATGGGTCCGAGATCGGGTACCAACTAGATCCTTTTAGGTGTAGTCTAGTTGTCGAACTATATCCTTTTAGGCGTAGTCTAGTGAGTTGATTCCATGGATTTCAGGCAACACTGCGCTTCTCTAGGCTGCAACCACGAGTATCTACAAGATTACATTTACCTGTTATTTCCCCCCCTTCCTAATAGAATTTACCTCCACCACCAGCTCATCTCTCTCCCAGACCAACTCCACCGCCGCGCCCACCGGCCCGACCAGCGCCGCCAACAAGCCCGTCTTGACCAGCAGCTCTCCCCAGCGCACGCTCCCCCTTCCCAGCAGCGCCCGGTGCGCATTCACATACAACGCCACCGCCCACACCAGCACGCCCGCCGACCCGATCAGATAGTCCCACCGCAGGAAGACGTGCACCCCCTCCGCGACATCCAAGACCTGCCATCCCGGCGACGTCGTCCACGGAAGCTCGACGGCGAAGACGCGCCCCGGGTGCAGGGCGCCGACATAGTCCGGGTTGAATAACGCCGGCACGATCGCCGAGGCCAGCGACACGGTCCACGTGACGACGTGCGGGATGGCCGCGGTGCCGAACGCGAAGGCGTAGACGCGTCGCAGCGCCGAGAGGTCGGCGCGATAATCAGGTGTTTTTATTTTCGTGTTGGACGACAGCATGTCCGCCAGCGTCACCGCGATGGACACGTACGCTGGCCACGGCTGCCAGATGGCGATGAAGATCTGTTTCAGATCCACGCTGACCACCGCGGGGGCCGGGAGGATCGATAACGCCGAGGGCAGGAGGTAGCCCAGCACGAAGGCGAGGGGCGTCGCGTGCAGCACGGCGCGCGGGATGCGGATGTTGTGCGCCGTCGGGCGCGTGGCGGTCGGAGAGCGCGCGAGCTGCAGGCCGCAGTATAACGGGGTCGCGAAGGCGAAGGTCATCACTTGCGCGGTGAGGCCGAAGATGGCGGGACTGTTGACGTTGACGGTTAGTGGATGATCGGATCCTTCGGATCGATGTGAAGGGGAGAACTTACAAAGCAGCAATCGTCCATGCGTTCCCCTTCCTCCATGCTTCCAGAGTCACCAGCACCCAGGCGGCGCCAAAGGTGCCTGCGAATCCCACCGAGTGCAGCGTCAAGGTCGGGTTTCGCCCGTCAATGGCCGGCCAGAAGAAGGTCGTCAGGATGGTGAGGAGACGGTCGATGGGTTCGATGCCCACGTAGACGGTGCGCAGCGGGTCGGTCGAGCCGGGCAGCGTGTTGGACTCGATGGCCTCGAGGGCGAGACGGCGCAGGCCATTGGTGGCCGAGAAGGAGAAGATGGCGTACAGCGCGAAGGCGCTGAAGAAGAGGACGACGTATCTCATCCTTGTGGTTCTTGTCGTTTGATGTTTCTGCCATTGGGGCAGGGAAGGAGGGATTTAAGATCCATGTCGATCAATCATATGTGATGCCGAGGTTTGTCGGCCGAGGTTCAACATGTGGTGCATGTCGATCGTCGATCGCTTGGCTGGCGGGGGATGTACGGAGTAGTATATTCTTCTTTACTTTTTTTCTCTTTGAACTATCAACTCATCTATATATACAATAATATATATATATATATATATATATATAGACTCTCACAAAGCCAACCCAGTCCCCTTCCTCGTCCAGCGATACAACGCCAAGACAGCCCTGCGCCTCCGACAGATCTCACTCTGGTCGACAGGCCTTCCGCGGGCCTGTGCGACAGCGGAGCGCAAGACCTGGCGGAAGTTGCGCTGGTATTCGGTAGACAAGGTAACGACGCACGACTCGGTGGCGCGGATCATGACGTCGGCGGCGGCGAGGATGGCGGCGCCGGCTTCGCGCTGCAGGCGCTCGACGATGAGGAGCAGCAGGAAGCTGCCCTGCAGCAGCTGGATGCCGAAGAAGTAGGGGATGAAGCTGACGTCCGGGTCGTAGCGGAGGATGAGGTGCAGGGCGTCGGCGGCGGCCAGGGCGTGGGAGATGGTGGCGGCGAAGGCGGGCGACGAGGTCCAAAAGTCCTTGTCTTCGATCAGGGAGACCGGGTCCCATTTGCCCACGAGGAGGATGTGCAGGACGTGCACGAGGTAGGACGCGTAGGCCATCACCGTCTGCGTGTGCCACGAGTAGGGGGGCGGGTCTCCCGGTGGATGGTCCCAGCAAAGCACATCGGGCTCGGCGAACCGAGTCAAACTGGCCTTGTAGATCTCGAGCTGTCGCAAGACCTCGCCGACGTGCACGTCCCAGGGTTCTTCTTTGCCCTGCAACCGGAGACCGAGCATGGGGTGATTGCGGGCGTGATTGATGTCGATCAACTGGCCCGTAATCGTCATGAGGGGTAAAAAGAACCCGAAGATGGAGTGATCATGGCAGATGAAGCTGGGAAACACGCGGCGTTTGTTCTCGCTGCCGGACCGCGGGCACTGGGGTCCATCGGGCTTCGGACTGTTGCTGTGGACTCGTCCTGCCTGCCATGATGCCTCGTCCAGCGGCAGGAGGAGGTCTTCGCTCTCCGCGTCGAGCAGCGCCAACGGTCGATTGTAGCACAGCGCAAGGTGGCGATCCATCACGTACAACAACCACCAGGTCCGACGGCGCTCCTCGCGGTGCTCTTCGGTGACGGTGACGGTGCCGTGAGCATCGCGGGGAGGCTGGTCACAGACGCAATTCAAGCTGCTGGGCCGCGCTTCGCTGGAGTCGTCGAGGTCGTGTTGATTCTGGAAGCCAGTCCACGTGGGACTCGATGCTTCGGTCTGGCTGTCCATGTCCAACTTGGGAATGACCTCGATCTCCTGGTTCAGCTTGAGCTCGCGGGCCAAAGTAAAGGCGGCATGCCACCAGCGCATGCTCGCGGCCTTCTGCTCGCTGGCCGAAATAATCGACGCCACATGGATGTAGGTAATGACATCGTCCAGGGACCCTGCAGGGCCCACCAGACCCCGGTCGTCACCGCCGCCCGATTCGAAGGGGTGCATCATGGTCGCCGCTGCGTATTCATGGCTGGCGGCCGAGCCATGAGCATAGCCGTATTCGCCCGTCGTGCCCTCCTTTTCGTTGAACGATACGTGGATCAACGGCCTCAGCAGCTTGATGGTCAATGCGCAAAGGAACTGGCAGATCTTCTTCCGCTGTGGTGGCGAGATCGACAGAGCAAAGGTGCGATCGTCCAGAGCAGCGACCCAGAGCATGCTAGCCAGCAGCGCCGGGCTACTCGGTCGAGGAGCATCGCGACTGAGAAAAGACGCCTTCCGTAAAACGTAGCAATGGATATGATGGCAGACCGGATGCATATGCGTCGAAAAGGCGCTGGTAAAGTATAGTTCGAGAAGATCGAAGACCAATCTCCGGGGCAGGTCAGACCTCTCGAGGTACGGCATCAACGGCTGCAACACCGGGTATTTCAACGGGGGCATCGCTGCTGCTCCTCGTGGGGGACCATTGCCATTGCTTTCACCGAGCTCGACGCAATTCTGCACATCCAACGGCCGCGAACCCACCCCTCCAAGAAGGTCATACGAATCCGGCGATAGATTAGACGCGGCCAGCCATTCCTCCATGGGAGCCGTAGGGCCATCTCTCGGTGAGTGCCTACTATCGTCGACGCTATGGGCCGACAACGGGGTCACCTCGTGAGTAGGAGGGGAACGACTACTGCCGCTGTTCTTATTGCTGCCATGATTTGGCATTGGAGCTGCAGCAACATGGCCATTGGCGTTTCGCGAGCGCGCAATGCGGCCTCGTTTCCGTCTCTCGCGCGTAAACTCGCAGCGGATGTCGCTTCGCAGACAGCGCGAACAAGGAAACGCGCGATCGCATCGCACGCGGCGAGCGTGGCAGGTATCGCACGCGACGAGATTGCGGCGCCATCGCCGTTTGGTGCCATGTTCATGTTCATCGGAGGTAGGAGGGTTCTTTCGGCTGGGATCAGGATGGGGATCTGGAGCTGCTGCAGAGTGAGGGGGAGCCGCCGGCTGGGCTGGATCCATTGCAGAGCGTCATTGGCGATTTCTGGAGAGGTGGTGGATGGGGATGGAATATCAGATCCATCAAGATGAGATGAGATGGAACAATCTGGACCAAGTCAGCTGAACGGTCGAACCCCAGAGCGGGGAAAGTCAAAAGACAAGAGAGGAAGACGGTGAGAGGGAAGTTAGTCTAACTGCTTAAGGCTTAAGCGGGTCTAGGTGGTGGGCAGTGGGCACGTGTGGTGGGCACGTGCCTATCTCAGCCTAAATTAGTAAATGCTCCCTCGTAAGAGCCAAGACGCGCACTTTGGCAAAATGCAAAAAGACATCGAAAGTCTCCTTCTCCATGATTTCGCTACATCTCCCACAAATAATATACTGCCTGCAAAACATC
Organism: Hamigera avellanea; assembly: GCA_027569715.1. Taxonomy (NCBI): domain Eukaryota; kingdom Fungi; phylum Ascomycota; class Eurotiomycetes; order Eurotiales; family Aspergillaceae; genus Hamigera; species Hamigera avellanea. The sequence continues at coordinate 25,285 of JAPDKU010000078.1, forward strand.
CCCCTCAAACAACAGCAACAGTCTCCTTCTCCTTCCCCCCCTTCCGCTCCTTCACATCCTCGACCCGCGCATCCAGCTTCGACCCACCAGGCTTCGTGCGCCACGGCTTCGGCGCACCCTCGGCCCAGAGCTCCTGGATCTCTTCGATGGTCTTGCCCGCCGTCTCGGGATAACTGACGTACGCCTGTGCCGCGGCGCCGAAGCACAACACGCCGAAGATGATGAACAGTTTCCAGCTGACGTTCTGGAATCCGGGCGGGATGAACAGACCGATGGCGAAGTTGAAGAGCCAGTTGCCGACGGCAGCGATGCCCTGTTGCCCGTTGCCATTGAGTTAGCAATCAAGTGCACGAAGATGGGTGGACGAAGATGGGTGAATCAGGGTTGTGCTTACCATTCCCATGGCACGAGTCTCCAACGACCACACCTCGGCGGCATACACCCAGGCGACCGGAGCCAAGGTCAAGGCGTACACGATGATCAACAGGTACGAGAAGGCAATCACCGTGTGGCTGGCATGGCCGGACACTTTCAACGGCACGTTGGGGTTCCCGCCCACCCCGCCGGGGACGTAGACGCCATAAGAGCCAAGAACACCGCCGACGACGCAGTGGCAGATACCCATGCAGATGGCGCCGTAGATCAGCAGCGCACGACGGCCCGTGGTGTCGATATAGAAGAAGGTGACCATGGTGAAAACGATGAACAGGGCGTACTGGATGCCCGAGCTGATCAGGTTGATGTTGCCCGACAGACCGGCCATGGAGAAGACGTAGACGACGTAGTAGGTCATAACGTTGGCTGGAACCAGTCAGTGAGTGAGACTGCAGACGAAGAAGGAAAAATCAAGGAGCTTACCGCCAGACAACTGCTGCCACGCCTGAACGGAGAAGCCCGCAAAAGTCCGCTTCCACATTCCATTCGCGACGAACTTCTGGTACCAATCGCCTCCCGCCCGCTCCGCTGCCAACACGGTGGTGATTTCCTCCCACTCAGCGACGACCAAGGGATCGTTGACGTTGCCATTCGCCTGGATATTCGCCAGCGTGGAAATCGCCTCCTCGGTCCGATCGACCTTGGCAAGCCATCGCGGCGAACGAGGCAGGAAAGGCAAGCCGATCATCAGGCACACGCACGGCACGAACTGGATTCCCCAGGCGGTGCGGAACGAGGCCGGACCGGGAATAAAAGAACATCCGTAGCCGACAAAGTACATGATGAAGATGCCCCATTCGATCGCCAGCTGCTGGATGACGATGATGCGGCCACGGCGTTCCTTCTTGGAGATTTCGGCCAGGTAGACGGGGACTTGGGAGGAGGTGATGCCGACGCAGACGCCGTTGAGGATGCGCCCTGCAATGAGCATGCCGGTTCCGGTGACGGCGGTTTGGACGGCGGTGCCGACGAGCCACCAGAGACAGGCGAACATGATGGAATCGCGACGACCCCATTTGCTGGATGATGGACGTGAGTGGACTTGCAGTGAAGACACGGGCAAGGCAAGATGACATACTCGGAAATAGGACCAGCAATGGTGGAACCCACGATGGAACCAGCAGCCAAAGAGCACCCAATGGCACCCTGCAGGACTCCATGGGGAGTGTCGAAGTAATCGAGATATTGATTTGTTCCGATGATGGCTGACATGGATGAGATATCAAACCCGAACAGCATGCCACCCATCGTTGCGATGATCGCAACGAAGTAGGTATTGTAGATCTTGGGAAAACGCATGGTGACGATGAGAATCGTGTTGACCAGGTATCAGAGTAGAGGATTGCTCATAAGGCCGATGAACCCAAATATATGCAAATAAATAATCTCGCTGAGGACATGAACGTCGTAATCCCGTCCCGTGTCTAGGCCATGGCCAGTCAAGCCATACACGAAGCATGGCGAGGAGCTTAACTCCATCCAAGCAACGGTTGGCACTTGGCACGGACATTTTGCCCGGACTGACGACCCCGTTGAGCTGGGGTTATCCGGACAGGAACTGGAGTCTCCAGACTCTTGTGGGACTGGGGATAAATGCGGAGTAAGTCAAGCCACTCGGCTAATTCCATTCACCCCGAAAATGGCAATGATTGCCTATTAGCCGAATACCCGGTCAGCCTACAGTACTTCTCCGCAGGGAAGAGTGGCACGACAGAATTTGACACTCACAAGTGACATCGGACATTTGCCGATGTGACCCTGCGACGTGGAGACGGCGAGGCGAGCCGAGATTGGTGGGAATTGTCGGGGAAATAGATCTGACAGGAATTTCTCTTTTGTGTAACACTGTAAATTGAAATGAATCTCTAGTGCGACTTGGGAAATTGTGGGTGGGTTGCAAGGCTTCAAGTTCCTTTCAAATTGATTGAATCAGTGGGCACATGCCTGCTTCGTATCCATGAAGAGGTAGACGGACTCAAGGTTTTGAGCAGATGTTGTATGAGGGAGAAACATATATCATATCCACCTATCGTCCACCGGTCATCCAAGGGTTTTGGTTAGCCACCCTGCATCGCTTTCTTGTACCTATCCAACGCCCGATCTCGACTTTGCGAATGATTTACAATCGGCTTCGGATATTTGTTCTTCTGCGCCGTCGCACCTGCACCGCGACCGTACGGGTCGTGGATCGCATGCCCCTCGATGTCCCGCAGTTCCGGCACCCACTGACGAATATACTCGCCCTCCGGATCGAACCGTTCGCTCTGGCGCAGCGGGTTGAAGATGCGGAAGTAAGGCTGCGGGTCGACGCCCGTACTGGACCCGAACCCCCACCCGCCGTGGTTCGACGCGAAGTCCCCGTCGATCAGGTGTTCCATGAAGTACCGCTCGCCGCGGCGCCAGTCGATCATCAGGTCCTTGGACAGGAAGGATGAGACCACCATGCGGGTGCGGTTGTGCATCCAGGCGTTGTGCTGGAGTTGCCGCATGGCGGCGTCGACGATGGGGAATCCGGTTCTGCCTTCGCACCAGGCGTCGAACTGGTCCTGGTCGTATTCCCACGCGACGTTGGTGAATTCAGGCTTGAAACACTTGTTCATGCTGATGATGAAGACGCATTGGTTAGCAGGCATCTTTTGATGATAATTATCCCTTAATGCTCACCAGATGAAAGGCCAGTGGACAAGTACGTGTTTGTAAAAGTCGCGCCAGGCAACTTCACTGATCCACGAAATATATCCAGGCTGGCCCCGGTGCAATTGACCCTTATTAGCCTCTCTTGCCATGGACACGGCGGTTCTCGCACTCAATGCGCCCGAGGCAAAGTACGGGCTGAGAATGGACGTGGTCTGCCCAGCCACTATGCTTCGATTGTCATCGTAGTCCCTGGCCTTGTCCTCCAGAAAGGCTCTTAATCGGTTGACAGCCTCGTGTTCGCCTTCGGGATAAAGTTCTCGGAAATGTTCCTTGTCAGCATTGGATAACGTTTTGTTGGCCGGAGCCTCGGGCACCTCGCTGTCGAACAATCCCTTGAAATGCTTTCGTGTATCACCGGGGTTAGAACCGGGGTCGTCCGCGAGCGCGAGGTTTTCGGGGTTCTCCTGCAGATGGGCAAGCCACGCCCGATACCATGGGCTGTAGACGGCATACTGCTTGCCTTGCTGACTGGAAAGCGCACCAGGTGTCACAATACAGGTGTCGTGGGCAGTCTCGAACCTGACGCCGTTTTCCGCGCACAATCTAACCAGCTTCGCTTCCCGACGCAGTTCGTCAACTTCGTACTCAAGATTTGCAAATACGTGATTGGCACCCCATTGCTGACACAAATCGACAATACGCTGCGGGATGGCACGTCGTCTCTCTTGGGTTTCCATGTATAACGGGATGTCCAATTCGCCCAGGTCTCTCTTCATCAGTCGCAATGTGCGCAAGGTCAGATCTACGCGAGGTGCACTGGCCAAATGAGCAGTTAGATCCTCGGGAGAGAGGATGTACATGCAGATGAGCGGGATTTTGTTTTCCTTGGCCACCTGATAGGCCATCTGCAGGGCGCGATTGTCTTGCAGTCGCAAGTCAGACTTGAACCAGTGAACCACGGCAGTGTTGGCCTGGATAGACTTGCGCTGTTCGGTGGTTTCTTCGTATGCTCGCTGCAGGGCTTCGATGGGCCGTTCCAGGATCCCACCGTTGTAGGCGTGACATCTCTCGTTGCTCATCTCGGGCGGGTAGAAATCTCGCAGGACAATTCCAAAATCCCCCGCTTGCTGCGCATTCGGATGGGGACTGTTCAGATCTGGCCTTCCGCGTCTGCTTGCACAAGAGGCTCCATTCGCACTGTCCTGGGATTTCGCGTCCGCGGACGAGTCGGACGCCTTGCGCTTCTTTGGTGGCATTGTCGACAGGCGATTGTTCGGTGAGGTTGCTGATCGACCGAGAAATTGGGACACGAGGGAGAGTGAAAGCCGACAAGTTCATTGAAAGTGCGCGTAGGGGGTTTTAACCCCTTAAAGACGCGGTCGCAGCTTCGCGATCGAAGTGTTGCTAGACTCGTTCACATCGGCCAGATCGAGAGATCGAAACCGTTGGATCGCCTGACGTCAACATCCAGACCGCTTCAGAGCAGCAAACTTGTTTTCTGCAGGGTTTTTCGTCTGCCAGAACCATATTGAGCGACAAAACAACGAGGAATTCTTTGTCATAATCTCCGCTATCAGAACAGGCAAAAAGTTTGTTCAGTACGGAGTACAAGCCTGTGGTTCGGTTGATCTAAATCGGGGTTGCTCTAAATTTCGCCGGTGCGATCGATGCAGGGGGTTCCAGGCCCTAGACACAAGGGAATTAGGGCTTTCACATAGTTGAGATGGTGTAGAAGTACTCCGTATTTGGTCTCCCTACCCGGGACCGTTCTAGAAGGCCCAAGTTCAAAATGATCATATCATGAGACTTGCAACTTGCAACTTGCAACAGCCCGGAGTGAATCCAGGCCAATCTCAGACTCTGGGCGGCTTATGCAGGAGTCGGCGATCAGCAGATCTTTCCCCTAGTGTATTATTTCTCCTGGGGCAATTTATAGCAACTGCCCGGGGTTTGATCGCAAATCCAAACTGCCTTCCGAATTCTGGAGTATCCCTAACCCCTAGCCGAACGACGGATGCGAGCGTTGAGACACACCGACTCCCCTCAGATCTGCCCCGACCGAGCGGAGACTGGGACTGGACTGGAAAAAGTGTCGTCCGGATTGGGCAGAGATGACATCGAGCCCACAGTGATCGCTGGGCAGTGGAGTCTGGACTCTGGAGTCTGGACACTCTGATTCGGTTCCCAAGTGGGGATCTGGAGTTGACCCCGCAAGATGGGACGAAGTCGGAGTTGTCTCGGGTGGGATTTGAGGATTACATCAAGAGGAAGAGTCGAAGAACATGCAAGGCTAGAGGTTTGTACTTTGTATGAGTTCAATGTAAGTAATTGACGAGGGTGAAAAAGGTGGAAGGTTGAAGAGTTGGACAATTTGACAGCAGGAGCGAAGTGGGAGTCGCTAGTCTAGTCCAGTGACTCCAGTCTAGACGCTTTCCCGCGTTTCTTCTCATCCTTCAAAGTTCAGACTCCCAACGACTTTCTGGGGAAATTTTCATTTTGATCATATGAGTTCTCTCAACTTGTCAATAGTCTATCCACAGTGCACAGTGCACAGTAATTGATCACCGCTTCTCCTGCAGAAACTGGCCCAGCCAAGGACCCACGTGACGGAGAGGGGACGAGAAGACAAAGTATCACCCCTGGACACTCACGAGTCACGTCCCTTGGTACATGAAGAACCATTCAGAGGAATATGCATTTTTCCTAGCATTTCTCGTTGCCACGTACACCACATAGTTGTCGAGGAATGTTTCGGCGACGAAAGTTGAGATTACCATTAAGAATCTATCGACATGGACGTGATAGGCAGCTGGAAAGAAATCCGTGGAAAGTGGCGCAGTGGCGATGCGGATTGCGGATTTGCTGGATGCTGACAGCGCAGTCGGTCTCGACTTCCATGAGATCTGCCAAGAGACGGCCATTGCCGTTCTTCTTTGTTCCAAGTTACAGCGAATCCTTTCCACTATTGCCTCTTATTCGTCCCAGCGTCAATAATGGCTCAATGTCGAAATCCAGAATCCCAATGAGGTGAGCCAAGAAACGAGGCACCGACAACGTGACGGCTTCCACCATCGTGATCAGCCGTTATTCGTCCGAAGTTACGTACAAAAAAAACAGCCCTGCAATGCAGCGAGTCATCAGGGGAGCACCAAGTCATTCATGGGTGAGAGATTTCTGACTTTTATTACGTTTCCAGAAATATCCCTGGGAACATATTCAACATATATACCATTACCCCAGGATTCGGATTCTTGATTCTATTCTTGCATTCTCTGATTTGACTGATTTGATTGATTTTCCCTCATCAGCCACTCCTCCCTCATCCGAAGAAGTAATGCCTCAGGCTCCTCCCTCCTCAGAAGAGATGCCTCAGGCTCACCTCTTGGCGCTCCCCCGCGAACTGCGCGACATCATCCTCGGCCTAGTGTCCTTCACCCCGGCTCCGACCTTCACGCCGGGGGCCGACGATAAGGATAAGCGCACCGCCCACCGCGATGTCGAATACACCCACTGGCTTCGCGGCGTCCACGTCGAATACACCAGCGACCCCGAATACTTCTACAATTCTTCCCCGTTGTTGGCCGTGAACCGCCAACTCCGCGCCGAAACCCTCGAACTCCTCCGCTCCCCTGCCCACCGCCGCTTCTTCGCCTTCGACATCGCCCTGAAACACCAAAAGCTCTTGCCCACCTGGACCACCGTGCCCGACCTTTCCATCACCCGATACAACCACGTCTACGCGACCGTGCGGGTGCCCAACCCCGACTGGCAATGGCACTGGCCGTTCATGGGCGGGGGGCCGACGGGCGTCCCCTCGATTACCTGGTCGCTCTACTGCCTGCTGGAACGCTTCCTGAAAGTCGGCCCGGCGGGCGAACAACCGCACCCCGATGACGACGAGCACGAGGTGCCTGGCCTCTCATCCGCATCGTCGGTCTCCTCCGCCTCGTCGACGTCATCCGAGTCGTCCAGCTATTATCCGGACCGCAAAATCAGCATCGACACCCTGGACCTCGACGTGCTGACCCTGGCACAAGAACGCGACCCGCGACTCCGCCACAGCCTCGCCCCATCCTGCATGCCGTGGTCGTTCCAGCGACGGCTTTCGAAAACCCTCGCGGCGTTCCGCGACCGACAGGACAAGTTTTCTTCGTCCTCCTCGTCCTCGGGATCCGCCTCCGACTCCGAGTCCAGCAGCGCGCACCGACTCGTCCTGCACCCGGACTTCCTCGTCGGCTTCCTCATGACGAGCATCGACTACTTCGCGAAGCAGCGGAGTCGCAACGCCGGCGACCTGCTCTACGAGCGCGTCGGCCGCATCCGCATCTTGCTGAACGGCGAGGTCGTGCACGACTTCGACCTCACCCAGCTCATGCAGACGAATTCCTTCAACTACTCACCCGAGGTCTACGCCATCTGGAAGACGGCCATGGTCGAGAAGCGGAAAAAGATGGGCCTCCCCGTCCCCGTCGATGTCACCGACGATCGGAACGGTACCACCGCAAAAGCACCACCTGCTGCCAACAACAACCTCTTCGCGCACTGGACGACGATGAACGGGACCGGCCCGGTGATTGTCGACGCCGAGGACGAGCATTGGCACGCGTTGCACCAGGGGTCGCATTCGAATTCGTCGAATTCGCTGGTTCATTGAGACCTACCCGGTCGAATTGACTTTTCTTTCTTCTTTTTTTCACGGATGGGATTATATTTTATCTAATCATTTTTACCCCTGCGTCATGCACCTCTACCTCCACCTCCAACCGATCATCTTAATCTTGACATTGACATTGATTTGACTTTGACTTGTGATTTCCTCAGCATTGGGCAGCGTGGGATGCGATTTGATTTCTATTTTCTGTTACCCTCAAAAAAGCATGTTCCATCACGACAAGGGCCCGGGCTGGTCGTGTTCCATCCATATTGCATACTGTGTTTCCAAAAGGACAAGCAAGCAAGCGAGCAAACATTCGAGCGAGTCGTTGTTTTTATTTTTATTTTGTTGTCGGTTGTTTATCCTCGCCGGTCGAGGATATTGATATTGCATGACATACCTACCGGGATAAGGTATCAATCAGGGAATACTATTCAATCAAACCTAACCTAGCTTTAGATAGATAGATATATCTATCTATCTATACGTCGAAACTGAAAAGAAAACTTTCGCAATTTCAGTAGATATTGGTTCATGGGTCCACGATTTTATTTATTGTATACACGACACGGCTTTTAGGAGAAAAAAAAGGAATAAGAAAGTAACTTAACTCGTTATCTTCTGCTGAGGTATCACATCACAATCTGTATACAGTACACAGTACAACTCTCAATCAAACAAACACATTCACATTCACATCAAAACGGCGTTGTGGCAATAAAATATATACCACAAGTAGAAATTCCAACCTAACCAAACCAAACCATACGTTCGAATCAATTCAACCAACCACCCCCGCCTGCAGCACCAGCACATTCCCGACGACCCCATTCTCGGCGCGCACCATCGCGTCGCCGACGGCGCCCAGCGCGCGACGGGTCTCGAGCGCGACCTCCTCCTGCGACGACGACGCGGCCGCGAGGTCGGGCGGCGACGCATCGACTCTGTCGTTGCGGCGGCCGACGACAACAATATTCCCGGCCTTGTGCGACGTGTGTTCATTCATCTCCTCTTTCACAGCGGCGACGGCGAGGCGGACGGGATCGGATTTCTTGTCGGCGGCTCCGGCTCCCCTGGGGACGACGCGGCGGAAGACGATGCGGTCGGCCAGGTCCGACGGCAAGGAGTCGCGGAGGGTCGCGAAGAAGACGGAGTCGGACTCGGAGGTGGCGGTGGCGGTGGCGGTGGAGGACGTGGCCTGCGGACGAGGCGATGGGATGTCCATATGCACAATGGTGGCGGTGACCTGGTCGTTGCGGGCGAGTTGGAGGACGAAGCGGAGGGCGAAGCGATCGTCCTGGCCGCCGAAGAAGGGGAAGACGAGGTGGTGCGAGCGAGCGGCGGCGAGGGAGGAGGAAGAACTGTTCCAGATGTTGTTGTTGCTGCGCACGCTCAGGGCGCTGATGGACCGCTTCGCCAGGGGACGACGCTGTCGGCCCGGGGCCCGGGCATAGACGCTGCGCTCGATGAAGATGCCCACGTTGCTGGTCACGCGGGCGAGCACGTCGGTCACGAATGCGGTGTACGGGCCGTTGGCGAAGCGGCTGGCCTCGTCGATGCCGAGCCCGCTCTGGTGCTCGCTCATGGCGCCCGTCTCGCTCCAGGGGATGAGCAAAAGGTCGGTGGATTCCTCGCGGGCCAGGCCGACGACGGTGTCGGCATACGAGTATTCCGGGACCACGGACACGCCGGCCATGATGGAGATGTCGTGCCACTGGCCAAAGGCACGGAAGGTGTTGACGACGGGGTCCCAGAGGGTGTACTCGTCGATTTCCGACACTTTCATGACGCTGGAGTCACGGTCGGTGAGTTCCATGAGTCGGACGCCGTGGACCTGCAGGGGCGGCTTTTCATCGCGCTCCGTCGCCGACGCCGCCTCTTCGGCGGCTTCCTCGGGCGACGGTGTCCTCTCGACCTTGGCCGGGTGGATTTTGGGCGATGGAGGGTGCGCCAAGCGGCTGGGTCCCAGGAGGGCGGCAAGGTTGCAGATTCCCGAGAGACCGTCCAAGCGCAGATAGACCAGAAGCTTGCGGACGGGAATCGACTTCAACTGGTCTTTGGCGACGGCGACGCTGTCGGCACGCCCGTCCGGCTGCAGTGGGTTGCCGTTCCAGTCGATTTCGCCTCGGCGCCAGCGCTCCACCTTGGTCTGGTACCATTTCGGGTAGAGCAGAGTGGTCAACGGAGTGGTCGCGAAGGTGGTGACGAGGGCCATGACGACGAACATGGTGAAGGTTTGGGTCGTGAGAATCTTGGCCTGCAAGCCGATATTCTATACCGCCAGCGTTAGTTGCAAGGAAGGCTGATAGGACAGGGCTCCAACCATACCAACACAATCAGTTCCACCAGACCCTTGCAACTCATCAAAACACCGATGGCAAAGCTCTCACGCCAAAGGAGACCACAGAGCCTGGATGCCAACGCACCGCCGGTGACCTTGGCGACAAAGGCGATGGCGATGATGCCGATGACATAACCCCAGACAGTACCGTCATTGAGCAGGCCGACATTCGTGTTGAGACCCGAAAGGGTGAAATATAGAGGCAGAAAAATGGTCGCCACGAGATCTTCGATCTTCTCGGTGAGCTTGATGGCGAAACCGCCCTCGTGGGGACAGATCAGCCCAATGACGAAGCCGCCGAAAATGGCATGGACTCCAATGACCTGGGTAAAGAAGGCCGAGGCCAATGCAGCCAAGAGGGTCACGGCCACGACGGACTGACTGGGACCCTTGTGCAAGCTGCCGGTCCTTTCGAGGAAGCGCAGGAATACCGGGCGGAAGGCATAGGCCAGGAATAGAATGTAGCCCACGCAGACCAACAAGACCCATAATGCCGTGAGGCCACTCCCCGCGTTGACGAGTGCAACACACAGCGCAAGCAGAATCCAGCCCACCACGTCGTTTCCCACCCCTGCCGAGAGCACGATGACACCGACGTTGGTTCCGAGTAGTTTCAATTCACTCAGGATGCGGCAGAGCACGGGGAAGGCCTGACAGGGTCAGCTTGTATCGCGTGACGCACCGCACATCGCAGCCCACTTACGGTGATGGCCATGGCAATACCGATGAACAGAAGGTAGGTGCCGAAGTTGATGGGAACGGTTCCAGGCTCGTTCTGGAATGTGTTGTACAGGCCATACGAGATCGCGGAGCCGAGACCAAAGGGCAGGACCATGCCAGCAGCCGCGACGCTCACGGCCACACGCCAGTTGCTGATGAGGAATCGCAAGTCGGTTTCCAGCCCGACCAGGAACAGAAAGAGCACCAGACCCAAGTTGGCCACGAGATTCAAATTCGGGATCGAGGCCTCGGGGAAGATGGCGTCGCTAAAGCCGGGAATGCGTCCCAGCACGGATGGACCCAGTAGAATACCTCCAATGACTTCTGCGATCACGCGAGGCTGACGGATCTTGGAGAGAGGCCAGTGGAGGAGACGGCAGAAGATGATGATAATGCCGGCCTGGCAGCAGTGGAAAGAAACCGTGTGAGAGTGCATCGTCACATCGCTAGAAAGAAAGGACGGACTCACCTGGATGATGAAAATGACAATGGGATTTTTCGAGTCGTATTCGGAGGGATTGCCGCCTTCGAGGATGCCGCCTTGGGGAGTGACCCGGTTGGCAGAGCTGGCATTTGTCGCCATTTTCCTGAAAAAGGGCAGAGGGAGACTAGGCACCAACAGTGCCGTGAAATGACATTCCCTCTCAAGTTGTAGATGGCGTGGAGTGGATGAAGAGAAGGAAGAGAAGAGGTGAAATCAACAAGTTCTTAAGAGCTCTTTGTCGTGATGCTTTTGCGGGGAAGACTCGAGGTGGGTTCCGTCATGCGCCGACCATCAGATGACGCTGGCTGAGATCTGGCCATTTCTTATTCACGTCTTGGCCGATAGTATCCATTTGAATTCGACCTACCAACAAAGAGACTTTTACCGGATACGAATTTCTGTGTGGTGTTGGTTATTGTGGTACAGTTACGTACTGAGGAGCAATCGAAGAGCAGATATATATTCCCGTTGTCTCAAACACGCTAACTGGATTAAGTTCGTAGTCTAAGCGCAATCGGAGAAAATGCCTCGTGGCCTGAGGCTCCCTGCTTTCGGCGTAACCAACGCTTAAAACGTCTAGACACATTCCACCGCGATAGACAGAGATTACTTTTTTTTTTATCCATGTTGAATTAACTAGATATTCAATGCGAATACAACACGTTTAAGGTGATCCCGAAACACAAACCCTCAGCAGCTCAGCTGTCAAAACTGCTGGCACGTGGCGCTCAGCCTCTTCTTGTTCCTCCAATCTCACCGCCAGATTCCTCCGGATGGCGCCATCCGCCAAGAGATGGTGAAACTCGGCTGGAAAGAATCAGTTGACGTGGTTATCGAAGAAAAGAAATACTCGTCTAGATAAAATCTATACTCAAGATCTGCAATAGCCCGGCAGAGTGTGAGATCCAATTCTCCTCCTGCCTCCTCCCGTCGGATCGATCCCCGTTCGCCCCCTCGGCCATGGCAGAGGCCCACTCCTCACCAGTCACGGCATTCCATAAGAGGTCGTTCTCCGGCATCGGGAAGTGCAGCTCTTCGGCCGTTAGCAGCAGTGCGTTCGCTGGAGGACCGGAATTCGGACTGCTGCGGCTCAAAGCCCTGCAGACCCGGTACAAGGCTAGGTTGAACCGCTTGACCTCCTCGATACAAATCCAGGCGTACGAAGCCGGGTTCGGATCGATCGTTTCGTACCGTGCGAGCATGTTGGGGTAATCGAACATGCCTAGCCTTCGGCAACTTTGCGCGAGAGACTCGAGTAGCTCCACGTCAGGAGAGGGGAGAGAGAGTTTTAGGTCCAGACCGAGGCTGCCTCGATGGTTGTGGTGGTGCATCAGAGAGAAAATGATGTGCAACAGAATGGCCTGGTATGTGGGGATGGGCCAGAAACAGGAACTGCACGCTTCGTCGACCTTGGAGGCATCCCATTTTCCCTACATGGAGGGGTGGTGATGCTATATTAATATAAAAACAAGTTCAACCCTTGACTGCCCAATCGAGACGAACCTTTCGTTGGCGGATTGCCGAGTCGAGCTTTCCATGAAGATCAACTGCTGCAGCCCGCGCATCCGGATCTTCGCTGGCCCACAGGCCGATGACGACCATCGACTGCACCAGTAACTGGGTTTCGTGGTGCGCATTGAAGGATCCTTGGTGGACGAATGACCAGGGCGGGTGGAAGAGCCTGAAATACAAGTCGATGTAACGTTGTGTCTTGTCTGCGTGGGAAAAAAAAGTGTGCTGCTGTAACTCAAGACCTGTATTCGTGAAGGAATCGGGAGCGTGAATGCCAGTGAGAGAGGCCTGCTCGTCAAAGCAACAGTGAACTTTGCGACGCAAGCATTCGCGGCATGGTGAGCCTCCTTCGCATCGAGATTTCTTGGCTCGACAGCGCCTACAGGCCCGTCGTGCGCGCGACGGGAAGAGTTCAATGGCGTCGTGATCCTGCCGGATATGTCGACGGAGGGTATCACTAGGGTCGGTTAGAACCTTCGATCCGGTGCTTTGAAATTGCAAAAAAAAAAATTAAAAAAAGAAAATTGAAATCACAACCGGAATACCACGGATTCCAGGTCCCTTACTTTCGACCAAACCTCCGGCCACAGATTGGACATAAGAATGCCTCTGGTCGGATGTGTTGTGCTTCGTGGCGGCTTAGATGTTCCTTGCGCCGATAGCTCGCGTTGCAGGTGGGGAAACGACATTTGAACTTCGCCGGCCGGTCATCTCTTGTGTCGAGGGGAGCATGATGATCTAGATCTGAAACATCCATGAGACCTGCCCTGTGGTGTTCCATTCCTGGTCTGCAGTTGCATTGTAAAACTGGCTCATTTGATAGAAGTGGCGATGGGCGGTGGTATGTTCCGGTGGGATACCCCGAGATAGGTATTTCCGAGATATCGATGCTTAGTAAGACTTTTTGCATAGTATTGCTTGACCCAGTAAAGTAAATCACAACATTAATATGTCACTTCTTTATAAGTGATGCATGATATGAGCGAAATCAAGAGGTGTCACTCTCAGCAGCAAGAACCAGGCGAACGTGTTCTGCTACGTTATATTGCATCACAGCTTTCAGTGGCTTTGAGAACCAACTGGGGAAGCATCCTACCCCCTGTGGTTAGCAGTTGTATCGCCCGCTCTTTGCCGCACTTTTTTTTTTCGAGGGTTGCTTACCAAAGATCCACATCATGCAGTACATGAAATACTCCGCAATGACACCCATGCTCCGCTTGTTGCTCTGCATCTTCCGCGCATGCTCCAGAATGGCCTTGACGTGCGGTTGGCGGAGGTCCATGTAACGTTTCGCCGCCGTCCTGATGGCCTGCTTCTCGGTTGCGATCTGATTCGAGAGCGGCTTGTTATTATTATTATATCCCTCGCGGAGGTAGTGCGAAAGGAACAGGACAAAGGCTTCGACGTCCTCGAGAGCCTGGGACGAGCCCTGGCCCGAGGTCGACGGCAGAGCATGCGCGGCGTCGCCGACCAGAACGACGCCGTCGCGTTCCCACGTGGGCAGCTGCGGTGACGTCCACGTGGGATACACGTTCTCGACGCGAACCGACGAGTGGATGATTCTCCGAACGACGGGATCGTTCCATGCTCCGTGTCGCTCGCGCAGTTGGCGCGCGACGTCATCCCGGTCAATGGTTTGACGGTCGTCGGGACACTCGTCGACGGCGTAACTTGACCACCAGGCGATGGAGTCCCCCGGCTCGGAAATATCATATGGAGAATCACGGTTGGGGTCCGAAGACGCGCTTTCCGCATAAAAGTATCCAAAGAATCCATTGCCACCGAAGACGAAGTTCATCGACCCCTTTTCGACGTCCGCTTGGACTTCGGATGAGGGTAGGAAGCCACCGACACCCACAATGCCCCTAAAACAGTAAAGAGTCACTGTCGCTGAAGGAATGCTCAGGGATAGAAGAAGGGAGGCTCACTCATAACGAGGAGGAAATGGGTCATCCTTTGCCTCGGGGAAGAGAGCACGTTTCGCCGTACTCCTGATTCCATCGGCCCCGACGACCAAATCCGCCTCGACGTCGGGACTTCCATCGACGAATCGGACCACGTTTCGACCGTCTGCATGCGCCACGATTTCGGAGACTCGCTTGTTGACGACGACATGGTCCGGAATCCGCATGCGCAGACATTTCCACAGCGAATGGCGACTACAGGCGACCATGTTCATGGGCCGATCGTTCTCCGTCTTCGATTCCATGCGCACGAGCAGCCGTCCGTTCTTGTTCTTCAGGTTCGAGTGGTCCACGGCGTATCCGCCGCGCACGACGTCGCGGAGAAGATCTTCGTCCAGACGTTTCAGGACATTGAGCCCGTTGGGAGCGACGCCCAGCCCTCCTCCAACGACGAGGGTCGACGAATGAGTCGGTCCTTGGACGCGATCCTGGGACGTCGTGTCCACGTCGGTGTTGTAAGCTTCGTACATGGTGAATTCATGGTCGACCGCTGGAGGAGATGGTATGGGTAAATGCTTTTTCAATTGCAAGTATGCGGTACAGCCGGAGATTCCAGCGCCAACAATGACGATCTTCATTCTGAATGGTCGACCTTATTGTTTCTTCCTCTTGTCGGGGGTTCTTGCGATCGGATTGAATGTATTATCTTTTCCTCTTTGTAACCCAGGGATCAGGAGCAAAAGAAAAGAAAGAAAAAGAACGAATTCCCTATGTATTCAAGGAATCCTGCTGCCTGATTCAATGATGATTGTTAGGCAGTGAGAATCAAAACGGTCGCAGGTGCACTCGTATTCGAGTTATTGTGCCAATAGCAAGGTACTAATCGCCAGGTTGGTCTCTTTGTTCACAACGTGGTCAATGGATTCGGAAGGTCATCATTGCAGTACTAATAGGATCGATAAAAAGAAAAGGCTTTGGTAGTCTTCAAATGACATTGTGAATTGAATGGATTCAACTTGGATCCAGTTGCGAACGATTATTCAATTTAAAAATACATTTCCATTTCCACTGCATGTGATCGGCTCGGATGAACTAGTCGCCAGACCCATCACCCCTCAACTTTAAGCCTGCCTTTGGAACCTTCCCGTCTTCTTCCTCTTCCTGCTTTCCTGCTTTCCTGCCCTCCCCGCACAACCCGTTATGAAATGGTGAATCCCTCCGTGTTGGGATCGCAGTGAACGCCCTCGGGCAGCTGGAATCCGACGCCGCAGTAGCCTTTCTGCGAAAGGGCGATGCCGATGAACTCGGTGTCCATGTCGCCCTCCGCGCTGCCCAGACTGGTGCCCGACTCGTCGAGCACCTCGCAGCTCTCCGGGTTACCGGCGAAGTTGGACGTACACCGGAACTGAAACGGGACGGTGAGGCAACCGCCGCTGAGGGTGAAGGTGCGGCCGTCGCCCCCATTCCAGCACGGCGAGTAGTCGCCGGGATAATCCTCTGAGTAGATGGTGTTGCCGTCCTGGTCGACCAGACTGAAGCCGTTGCTGTGGTCCATCTCGTTGCCGCCGCCGCTGGCATCGCCGATGGTGACGAACCCGGTCGTGCTCCAGACGGCGTTGACGGATTGCACCCCGGGCGGGGGACCGAGGACGACGGGGGTCGTGAGGCCGAGGGCCTCATTCATCAGTCTGATAAGCGCTGACATGGTGAGGAGTGGTTTGGTCTCAGGGGATGGAGTTTGCTTGAAGATTCTTTCAGAGGCTGTTGTATTGCTGTCGAACTGACATGATCGTTGTATTCGCATGGACAATCCTCATACTTATATATGCCTAACCTATGGAACTATACAGCCCAAGTCTGTTTACCTCGATAGGTACCTAGGCAGGCAATTCGTTTGGGGGCCGGGAAATCAGGTACCAAGAAGGTAGTAGCATTGACGGCCAAGCTTCCTGCTGACATGCCAAGACTCCCCTGAAAAATTTTGGACGGTTTTATTGGATAAACCTCTATTTCTTGATAATTTTAGATTATTTGATTAGGTCGGGTCTTATGGACCCGTCGGTCTAACCCGATAAGGCTATAGCTTGGACACCTCTCCAGGGCCCAGGCTCTCGACACCTGCCAAGAAAATCTGCAATCAACTGCCAAAGACTTCCTACTTCCTACCATGGACATTACAGTCTTTGAATATCTTCGCAATATTCACAATTGACCCCTTCGCTATCCTGCCTCATACTGGCAGATCCGAAACGAGCTGTACCTGCCAGCATCAATGCTGGCTGACTGACACAGCTCCGGGCAAACATCCCGGTGGCAAGGCTGATGATTCTCCACGACGATGGTACTACCTTACTAAGTTACTATCGGTCAAACTTCAGAATCAGAAGTCAGTCGGTATTACGATTCCAAAAAGGTGGATGAATCGCTTCTATTTCAACCGCTCAGGATCCTCCGACCCAACAGCGAGCAGTCACAATTCAGTCCCGATATTATCAACTTCGCCACGTTCGTAGGAAGCCATGCGCGAGTTCCTATCCAGTGAACTCGCCGCTTCAGTGACTGCAGTGACATGGACATGACGCTACAGCTCGCGGTCTCTTTCGCTCATCATGCTGATTTCACGTTGCCCTTCGCCATGTATATATTCGAGCATAGCAATCTTATCCGTGCTCGAGTGCATTGATTATACGTCTACCGTCTATACTAACATTACACATTGCCTCTTGTATCTCTTTCTAGTCGAATACCATCACAACCACCCAAAATGGCGACCGCAATGCCCAGGTTCGTTCCCCCAACTCCCATGCAGAAACTCACGCAGAAAACCAACACTAACACACACAGCCCCATCACCAACACCTCTTACAAGCCTCACCCCACCGAAAAGATGAAGGCGGCGCAATGGATGGGCACGCGCACGATCGAACTCGGCACGGTGCCGAAACCCACCATCACGGACCCCAGCGACGCGATCGTGCACGTCACGCACACGACCATCTGCGGCTCGGACCTGCACATGTACGAGGGCGAGCTGAACGAAGCGATGCAAAAGGGCGACATCATGGGCCACGAGGCGATCGGGTTCGTCGAGGAGGTCGGCTCGAACGTCAAGAAGCTGCAAAAGGGCGACCGCGTCATCGTCCTGCCCATCATCGCCTGCGGCGAGTGCCAGTACTGCAAGCGCCAGGAGTACTCGCTGTGCGACACGACCAACCCGTCCAAGGAGATGGAGAAGACCTACGGGCATCGCCTGTCCGGCATCTTCGGCTACACGCAGCTCTGCGGCGGGTACCCCGGCGACCAGGCCGAGTACTGCCGCGTGCCCATTGCGGATCTCACCTGCGTCAAGGCGCCCAAGGACGTCGACGCCAAGAAGCTGCTGGGTCTCGCCGACGTGACCACGACCGCCTGGCACGGTAACGAGCTGGCGGAAGTCGGCCAGGGCGACGTCGTCGGCGTGTGGGGCTGCGGCCCCGTGGGCCTGTCCATCCAGAGGCTGGCGCAGCTCCGCGGCGCCAAGAAGGTATATGCGGTCGATAAAGATCCGCTGCGGCTGAAGATCGCCGAGAACTTTGGCATGACGCCGGTCGACGTCTCGGCGCATCCGGAGGTGGGCGATTACATCCTGTCGCTGCAGCCGCACGGGCTCGACCGCGCGATCGAGGCCAGTGGCTTCCGAAGCACGCAGAAACCGCAGCATGCCGCGATGCGGGCCATCGGGCTGGAGAGGGACAGCAGCGATACCGTCTCGGCGATGATCAAGGCCACGCGGAAGGGAGGCAACATTGCGTTGATTGGCGACTTCTTCTTCAACACCAACGACTTCCCCATCGGTCCGATGATGGAGAAGGCGTTGACGGTGCGAGGAGGACAGTTGGCTGCCCAGAAGGTAAGCCACCGACAAGACATCGACATCAGCGTTACTCACCAAGACTACCTGACAGTACCACCCATTCCTCCTGGACCTGGTAGTCCAGGGCAAGTACGATCCATCGTGGATGTTCACGTACGAAGGTATGTCTTGTCTCTTCTATGGAAACTGGCCGGATCACCGAAAGCTCATGGCTCATGGCTGCAGACGAATTCGAAAACATCGCAGAGGACTACCGGAAATTCTCCCGCCACGAGATCCCCGGCGGACTCAAGGTGCTTTTGGTCACTTCATACGGACGAAGCTTGTATAAGTAGTTCCCTTCACGAACCTGGTGTCTCAAGTTAGTATGTGCATAGCCCTGCAGTAGAAATATGACAAAAGTTGCCTTTTCCTTCTCTTTTCCGTGTGGGAACATAGACTATAGAGAATTAGAGATGGATTGATTCTGCACACTGACTCACCCTGCATAAGCCTCGCCAGAATCAACCAATAATCACCCCAGTAATCTGATGGATCTCACCTCATCGCACAGTATTTATTTCTCGCATTCTTTCTTCGCATTCTTTCAAGTCCTTTTCATCATCTTTTTTTTTATCACACAATTCCACATATATAGACACTGGACAGTTGTCTGTAAGTCTAAATAAGGTACTCAATGACGTCGGGTCTCCACGCGTCTCCACCAAGTTAATTTCGTCCCACCTTACTTACTTCTTACTATCTGGTCGTCGTTCACTTCCCCAAGTCTACAAACGAGTGTTTTCTCAAGCCACCACTCGACTACCTCTGTTTCATCCAAATTTCCACCAGGCTGACTGTCAATGACCATGGCGACGCCGTTCCCTCCCCCGCCCGTGGATACCATCGGTAAGCTGGCTGCAATCGATTCATTGGATGAAATCGACTGACATTATCCCATAGACTGGAACAACGTCGGCTTCAAAGTGCGCGAAGGTATAACATTTCCCTTACTATACACACATACATACACAACTAACTATCGACTGAAGTAAACGGCCACATAGAATCCCACTACACCACCCACACGAACACATGGTCCCCGCCCCGCTTCATCGCATCCCCATACCTCTCCCTCCACGGACTCTCCCCCGCACTCAACTACGGCCAACAAGCATACGAAGGCCTGAAAGCGTTCCGCCACTCCACCTCCACCACCTCCACCTCCACCGGGGAAAAAGAAGAACAAATCTACATCTTCCGCCCGGACCGCAACGCCGCGCGCCTCCGCCACTCGGCCGGGGTGGTCTCCATCCCGCCCGTCCCGGAATCCCTTTTCTTGTCCGCGGTGAACCTGGCCGTCGCGGTGAACGCGGAATACGTTCCCCCCGCGTCCACGGGGGCGGCACTATACATCCGCCCGCTAGTCTTCGGATCATCGGCACAGCTAGGACTCAGTCCTGGGGAGGGATACACGTTCGCTATCTTCGTGACGCCGACGGGGGTATACCACGGCTTGCACGCCGTAGACGCGGTGGTGCTAGAAGACTTCGACCGTTCAGCGCCGCGGGGGACCGGGTCCGCGAAAGTAGGTGGGAACTACGCGCCGGTATTGCGGTACAGCGAGCGCGCCCGACGGGAGGACGGGTTCGGGATCACGCTGCACCTGGACAGCCTGACGCTCACCGAGGTGGAGGAGTTCTCGACGGCGGCCTTTCTCGGGGTGAAACGTGACAGAGACACGGGGCAGGTGACGCTGGTGCAGCCGGACAGCACAAACGTGATCGACAGCGTGACGGCGGCGTCGGTGTGCGAGATCGGGGCGCGGGTGTTTGGGTTCGCGGTCGAAAAGCGGCGGGTTGGCTACGAGGAGCTGGCGCAGTTCTGTGAGGTGATGGCGGCGGGCACGGCGGCGGCGCTGGTGCCGATTGCCAGCATCACGAGGCGGTCGCGCGGGGACCGGTTCGAGTTCGAGTGTGGCGGGGAAGCCAGGGGCGGGGGGGAGGTGTGTGTCAAGTTGCTGCGGATGCTGAGGGGCATTCAGGCCGGGACTGTCGAGGATACCTTTGGGTGGAATTGGAAGGTGGAGGCGCCGCCCAAGGGCTTTGTGGAGGGTGCTGGTGCTGGGGGGGACGAGGTTGGGGACAATGGTACCAATGTGCCTTAGCAACACTCGTCGTCGACATGTCAAGGCATGAAGGGATGCAATGCAGTTGATAGTTCCAGTTTATTCACATGATTGCCTGCCAGAAACCGACAATGCTAAATACATACATGAGTCAATCGACAGCTGCATGGACGGAGCCACTCTCCAAGACTCATAAATGACAGCCATCAATCATCGAAGAAAAACCCGAAAGGCGAGATGAGATGACAAGAAACGTAAATATCCCACACATCGAAGAAAAGAAAACGATTTGAATCAAACAGGTCCCTGTACAGATATGCATCTGAGATGCAAAGGCAAATGATCCATCCATGCCAACACCGAAACCGAAACCGAAAGAAAAAGCACGCTCAACGAAAACGCTCCACCGAAAAGAACAGAATCTCATGCTCTACCGCTTCCGTGGCTGGGCTTTCCGCAGCTTTACCACCTTTCCATCCGGCAGGAAGTCGCCGTCGTTAGCACTGCTCTCGCTCTCGCTGTCTTGATCGTCATCGTCATCCTTATCTTCGTTCTCTTCTTCTTCTTCCTCCTCCTCGTCTTCCTCTTCGGAGGAACTATTACTTTCTTCTTCTTCATCATCATCATCATCTTCATCTTCATCATCAGATGAACTAGGTCCATCGTAGATATCCTTCTTGGCTTGCGGGGCGGCTCGAGGCCGAGACTGCTGCGAAGCCCGTTTGACCTGCTCCTCCTGCTGGTCATGTAGCAGGGTCTTAAGCGTTGTGCGAGTCTGGGTATTCCTTCCGTTGGTGGGCTGAGACTGCGACAGAATCTGGGTCCGCAAGTTGGTCGCCGCAGGAGAGTGGGCTGTGGTTGGTTGAGAGGACGCCGCACGGCGCACATTGCCGTTGAGGCCTGGCTTGTTGACCTCGGGGCTCCCATCGTCGTCGTCGTCCTCGTCCTCGTCCTCGTCTTCGATTTCGACTTCGACGTCGGGTTCCTGTTCCTGTTCGGATTCCGATTCCGAACTCGACTCTTCTTCCTCCTCCTCCGATTCGGACTCGGTAGAGGACAACACCAAGGCTTCTTCTTGCGTGGATCCCTTGGCAGGAGTCGACTTGTTCGACGCGGGTGTACCCTTGTTCTTGTCGATCGAAGGCAAAGAGGTGATGGAGTTGCGCCGAGCAGCATTCGCACCCGTCGGCTTTGGTGTCGATTCCGCCGCACGACCCTTGGTAGCAGTAACGGGAGTGGACACGTCCGCTTTCTTCGACGCAGGCGTAGACTGAGCAGGACTTGGACCGGTACCTTGCTTCGCGGCTGCACCAGTCTTACCATTGGTAGCCGGAGTCTTCCTCTCGCTGGCGGACTCTTTCGGAGCAGGCGTTGCCTCATTGGCAGTAGTCCTCTTCTTGGAGTCCTTTGCGCTCGAAGGCGTCGCCGGCTTCTTCTTCTTCTGAGCCGACGACTCGGCATTCCTCGCGGCCTCGTACTCCTCGAGCTTCTTCCGCCGCTGTTGCAGCTCAAGTCGAAGTCGATCCGCTTTGGCCTTGGTCTTTGCGCGTTGGCTCAACTCGGCCACCTGGGACCACATGGCGTGAATCTCGCGAAGCATGCGCAAGTATTCCGGATCGGCGCGCTTCTCTTCCGCATCCTTGAGTTTCTGCTCGATTGTTGCTCGTTCTTCGGCCTCGCGCTGGGACTTCTCTGCTTTTTCTTCCGCTTCCTTCTTGTACTTCTCCAGGATGTGTTTGGGGATGGTGTCGGGGAACACCATGGAGTCTGTATTAAAGGATGATCTTTTGCCAGAATCAGTGGACTTGGAGATGGGTGTCCCCTTGGGAATGGGCGTAGTCTTGGTGGCTTTGGGAACGCTTCGAGGCGTGGGGGCTGCACCCGCCTTTGTATCATTTTCGGCGAACGACACCGACCGTCTTTCCTGTGGCTTGTCTGCAGGCGAGTCCTTGCGCAGCGCAGAATGCAATCGCTTGACCTTGTCAACTGGGGTGATAACCTTGGATGGCGTCACATCCTCGGTCAAGAGTTCGCGACCAGTAGCTTGGCTGCTGGAAAAGACAGGCGTGTTGAAGAGCGAGGGGCGCTTGGGTGCCGGCTCGTCCGACGTGTTTGAATCTTGCGACAGATCGAAGATGACGGGCTGCTTGCCAGGAGGACTTTTCGTGATGCCGAGACCAAGGCCTGGTTTGTCCGAGATGCTCGATCGTCGTGCAGGTCCCGAGAAAGAAGGCGCTCGGTCGCGCGTGCGCACGGCCGTTGGGCTACCGTTGGGGAGCTCGGGTTCCTCGTTGGCCGTCTCGGTCGCCGTCTCGGTGTCCTGACGTTGGCCCTTGGCTTTGGTCGGGCTGTTGGTGAGCTCCAAGCGAGGCTCCTTATTGGGCACCTGCTCGTCGATGCTCTTCTTCCTCTTGCGGTTCCGAGTGTCCGAAGCCCCAGAACTGCGAGATTCGGTTCGAGAGTCCCTGCGCGCGCCAGGTGGACTGGTAATAACCACCATGGGAGAACCGGAACCACCGTTTGTGGCGGGCGGAGGAGCGACTTTTGGGGCGCGTTCTGGCACAATGTCTTCATCTTCCTGCATCGGGACATCCTCATCCTCGTGCTGATCATCAGTTCCATCCAATTGGATGGGCTCTGGCTCGGGCAGATGCTGGGTTTGCGTATGGCGCGTGCCAAAAGGCGACTCGGACCCATTTCCAGGAACCGTCTCAGACGGAACCGTAAGATTCGGCTCTGCACGTGGCCGGGAAGCCGAGCGTCGAGGATCAGAAGCAGAAGCTGGCTTGGAACTTGACGCACGGCGGTTGGCACTAGGCGGGTGCGACGGGGTAGGAGAATCGCCCAGCTCCTGGCTCATCATGCGCTTGCCTTGCTGGTGCTGCGGGGTGCTGGCGATGGCACTTGCTTGACGGTTCTGCGAGTCCTCCTCCAGGATCGACGGCTTCCGTCCCCAGTTCGGAGGTGACACGGGGATCTCCTCGTCTCTCTCCACCGAGGGCAAAGAGAGATCCCTATGGCGACGCGCACTTGCCGACGCGCTGCGACGGGGAGTACGGTCGCGGTCGCTGGCGAAGCTTTCCGAAATCGAGGATCGTCGCGGTTCTTCTTCTTGGATCATGGGCAATTTGTGAAGCAGGTTCTCTTGAGCCTCTTGCTTGATCTTCTTCAACCGTTCGTAGTCTTCGGCCGCAGCGTCCCAATCCTGCGTCACGGAGGGGAATCGAGTCGGGGCGTACGGGGCAGGTTTCTGAATGACCCGGACGGTGCCACGCTGATCGAGACCATCGCGCAGTCCCTTGCCGATGTCCACGAAAACATCCGCCACGGTCATGTCGGCGTCGAGATCGTCGGAGTCGTGATTATCGTCCAGTAGCTTCTTGATATCGAGGGGTCTAGCAGGGTGTAACAAACATAGTTAGTTAGTAGGCAATGCCACTAGTGCATGGACAGCTCAGAAAGGACACTCACTCCGCAAGAGGCCGTAACTTAGCCCACTTCTCCTGAATCATACCCGCCAAAGCTCCCAGCGTCACCTCCTCCGGCTGCTCCAGCACGAGCAAGAAGCTCACGGGCTTCCCCGCGGCCCCCGACCCGGCCGAGCTGCGACCCGCCTCGTCGCGGGAATCATTGCCGAAAACCGCGCGCAGGGAAAACGACGGTTGAGCTTGCAGCTGCTCGCGCGGGAAGACTTTGACCGTGAGACGTAGGAAGACCATGGCGTCGTTCGCCTCCAAGCAACTTTTCGTCCACTGGCGGGGAGTATCAATCAGACTTGTTTGTGTCAGTCAACGAGGTCAAGGGATCAATGCGCGATGGCGAGAATCAGAATCATGATCTGGTAGGAATATCTCAAAAACGAGAGGACTGGAGAGGATTGGGAGACAAGTTGAGAGCTGGTTGGTAGGTTGTGTCGAACAGAAAGACAAGAAGAAAAAAAAGGCGGCGACGCGGTAAAAAGAGAGAAGGTGAGGAAAGGGGAGAGAGAGAGGGTAACACAAAACACAGGGACCAGGTCAGGACCAGTTACCAGTGAATTGTGAGGAATAGGATTGAAGGAGTTCTCAGTTGGGGAGGGAAGGAAAAGTAAAGTGCAGGTGAGGGAAAGAGATCATGCTTGACGCGGATCCAACGCGATGTCAAAAGTGACGCCAAGACCTCCCGCCAGCTACAGCTGCTGTGGTTGTCCAGCAAATGGCAACTTCCCCCTTTTCCTCGCATTTGTCTTCTTTCTCAACGGAGATTGAGAATATGACAGGTCTCGACTCTCGGGATTGGAAGTGGTCCCAGCCTCCCAGGTCGACCGAAGAAAAAAGTAAAGAAAGTTCCCGATCTAGTCGTGGTTACACTCTGCTGTCTTGCTCCACTTGACGTTCCCCGACTTTTACTTTAGACTACAGTCTGCAGACTATTGATTGTGTCGGATCTTAATTTGTGGAGTCAACGTCAACAACTGGCTACATGGTCAGATTCACATTGAAGTCATAGATCAAAGCCGAATGTGGAAACATATAATGTCCAAAAGATACAAAGATGCACTTTAGTGATCCGGCGGCGTAAAATACCGCTTAAACCGATCAATCCTCGTCAACCCCAACTCCACAATCACCCAATGGCAACTCATCAGGAGACTCGGAAACCGCACCGTCCAGAACTGCAGGTATCCCTGCGGCAGACCGCCGATGTGCGCCTTGAGATGCTCGGGCATGTCGTTGTAGTGATTGCGCTTGTTGCGCAACGCTCGCAGGAGATCGAGCATCTTGGAACCCGTGTACTTGCGCTGCCTGCCGAGATTGTCCTTGAAGTCCTTGGGCAACAACCTCAAAAAGTCCATCTCGGACCCGATCACGTCTTCCGCGATGGACTCCAGCGTCAGGAGTGCGTCCGAGGGAGGATCGCGGGGTTCGAATTCGAAGTGATCCGAGACGTCACACAGGAAGCTCAAGCGGTCGGACGGGCCCCAGAAGAATGGATGCATCAGGACCGAGGTGGCGTCGGGTCTGCGAAGAGCCAAGTCAGCATTGATCACGAGAATCCCAGCATTGATGACGAGAATCCCTGGAAAGGGAACTAACTCACCGTCGACGAGGGTCCAACGACAACATCGACCGAATCAGATCATCGGCCTCGAATGCATAGTCACCAAGATGCTGGAGCTCATCCAGGTTGAAATTGCCCTTGACGATGTTTGCTTCGCGCATGAATTTTCCGTTGTTATCGAACGGGTGACCACCGCGAGTGAGGACATAGTAGAAGACGCATCCAAGAGAGAAGATATCGATGGCGCGAGTGGCGCGGCGATTGGTTTGCGGATCAACGACCGCTGGCTCGGATGACTCGGTGTGTTGTGAGTCGGGGTTTCCAATCGTAGCAGGTCGTTGATCTTCATCAACCAGAAGCTCGGGGGCTCTCCAACCAGAGGTACCAGCAGCATGAGCGGTCGTGGCTCGGAAGGAGCTCTGGTTGTCTTCGAGTTTCTTGCAGAGGCCAAAATCGGAGATGAGCAGGCGCATGGAATTCGAACCGGTGCGTCCCCGAGGCATGGCCACGAGGATGTTCTGGGGCTTCAGATCACGATGAACAATCTTCAAGGAGTGCAAGTAACGAACACCGGCGGTGATCTGACGAAGGATGTCAGGCATGTCCAGTCCACCCTTCACCAGCTGAGGGTAATCATGTGGTCGCTCAACAACATCCTGCAAGGAAGCCGGACACAGCTCAAGAGCGATGTACAGGAATCCCGTGGCTTGCTCTCGGCAGAAGTACCGGATCACGTTATTGTGATCATCGCTCTCTTGCAACAAGCCCACTTCGTGCGAGGCAATGTCGTAGAACTCCATCAGCATGCGCTTGACCGCAACGTCTCTTCCATCGAACGAGCCGCGATAAACCACCGTGCCGTGACTTCCGTGACCGAGTACAATGTCCGTGTGCACCTTGAGGCGGCCAATCTGGAGGACACCGTCCATCTCGAGGAACTCATTCGACACGGTGCGTGTCAACTGGACATCGGGCTCCAGCCGCGACGACGGCTGCAGTTTGTTCACCTGGTCAACAACACGGTCCATTTGCTCCTGATCCTCGCCCTCGCTGCCAGGTTTCTTGCCCCGCTTATGGGCCTTTCCACCACGTCGACCGCGCTGACGTTTCCTTTTGGGTTTCTCGGTCTCCTGGAGATTGAAATCCTCAACGTCGTCATCACTGTCCGGTCCACGCGATGGTTCTCGAATACGCACTCTCGGGGTCGCATCAGGGGCAACACTGCGGTCTCTCTTGGGCTTCGGAGTGAGGTCGCCGCCTCTTTGCTCGTCGGGGACATTCACATCGACAGTCAAGTTCCGCATTGACGGAGCAGGACTAGCTTCGCGTTTCACATCAGGCGCACTGATGATGGGTGTAGAAGGAGTCGCCAATTGTGTTTGCCCATATGACGAAATTATATTCTTGATGTCGAGCTTCTGCTTCGCCAGCTCCTGCAGGTTGTGAGAGTTGAAATAAATGAAGGTACCAAAGAACAAAAGCAGGATGGTGACAAAGATATCAACTGCATTGTCCCAGCCTTTTCGGATGATGGTACTGTGTCTCAAGGCAGGTGGCAGTGCCAATTCGGAAGGACTTCTGACCGGATCTCGAGGGGTGTCGTTGGAAAGTTCCGCAGTCGATGAGCCTGAAATGCTGAGAATGTTGCGACGAGCTTCCCGAGGACCATTCAGCGAGTGCACTCCCGCCAAAGCGTCTCGTTGCTGGTGAGGTGTGAGACTCATCAGTGGTTGTCCGTATCGGAAGTAATCCTTCTCGTAACATTGAGCCATCTTGGCTCGACCAGTGACCAGGGGATAAGTATCTTCCGACATGGCATACCAGCCACCTGCCTCGGTGCAGTCAATGAAGACGCGTGCGTCTCTGTCATCGAGGGAACCGTAATCAGGGTCTGGAGGTTGGAGGGGTTGCGACAGCAGCACCAAAGGCGTTGGTGCGTCCGGAGACTCCACGTTGACCGGGCGAGCCACGTCGAAGACGCGAACAACGGGAGTATTGAACCGCTGGGTGTATCGCGGACGATCCATACGGGAGTGATCAAAGCCCAACACCACTCCGTCATGCATACTGTAAATGTGGCTCTGATCCATCGTCCGATAGTACTGACTCTGAAGATCGATGTCTCGGTTGTTGGCCGTCCACTCGGAGTACTTGAGTGTACATATCGGTGCTCCCGTCTCTGTATTCTGGATGGCAACCGCGTATTCCACGCGGCCCAAGATCAACGTGCCAGTCGTCGACTCGCATTCATCGGATTCCATGTCCAAGCTGTCCACCTTGCGGCACCCCTGACCGGAATTGAAGGGGCCACGGGAGCTGAAGACTCGCAAGATATTCCCCGTGCGAGCATCCACAGTGTAGAGCGTCGTTTCCTTGCGAGCCGTATAAGTAACGGCCGGGTCCGTTCCCGAGTACGGAGTTTCATCCACCAGCTGCTTCACCGTCAACCCCAGCTTCTGGAGCCCGGCATTGGGTCCGGGGCTGTATATGTAGAGACTGCCATCTTGACTGGGCTCGACGATCCAGAGAAAGTCGTCTTCGGGTTGTGTGCCGTCGAAGCTCGAGCGGTTGGCTCGGTGATAGATGCTCTCGACCATGGGGCTGCTGGGGACCTCGAGGGCCCAACGAGCAGTCCCCGTCTTGCGGTCTCGTGCGTGAATGGTACCATCGACGGTCGCCAGCAGGACAAAGTCCTCTACCTCCCAGTCCTGTAGAGACCGCGCATGGAGCTGCGGCGCCAGGCCAGCAGAGGCAGAGCTGCTGCTGCTGCTGCTGACCTGGGCAGGAGGGGCTCGAACGGCGCGGCCAGAGCCCGCCAGAGCCAGAGTTGCCAGGGCGCTCGCATCGTTGGACTTCACATTTATCCACGATTGAGAGTCTTTGGGAGCGTGTCCAATCGGTCCCAGAGGGACAGACACGCTGGGAGGGAGGTCATGTTCTTGCAGCTGCTGCGGAGCGACAAGAGCAGGGAGCAGGAGAAGAGCGACGCTGGCGGGGAGACTCGAACGGGCGCCAGGCAGCCGCCACCGCATCTCGAGGGACTACAATGCCGGCGGAATAATCGAAATGGAAGACAGGCGGATGGTGGGATCGAGATTGGGCTCCCATCGAAGGGGCTGAGGATAATGTCGGTATAGTGCGGAGGAACGAGCAGTGGTTCAGGCGGAGTACTCGGGGAGATCTAGCAGACTGAAGGCATCCAGATGATAGTAGAATAGAAAATAGATGCTGGATATGTGGGGAGACAAAGAAGAGATAAGGGAGCACTGCTGCAGGTTACACAGTCGTAAAGGGGGGAGGACAAGAGAAGGGGATGGCGAGCGAAGCTGAGAGAATTACGGAGGACTCTCAGGCCGAGACGCAGCGGGCTGCGCAGCGGAAGGGCTGAGCCCGGGCCATGGCGTCAATCGGAGACATCCACATTCCTTTCTTTATTGACGGGCACCGAGTTTATTGATCAGCATTTAAAAAAAAATAATAATAATCAT
Organism: Hamigera avellanea; assembly: GCA_027569715.1. Lineage (NCBI taxonomy): Eukaryota > Fungi > Ascomycota > Eurotiomycetes > Eurotiales > Aspergillaceae > Hamigera > Hamigera avellanea. Next base: position 54,460 of record JAPDKU010000078.1, read on the forward strand.
AATAATAATAATAATAATTACATCCATCATTCAATATTCTTCGCTAACTCTAGTTTACTCTTTCCATGTATTCTCTTCTTTCCCTGTCAAACTTGCTGACATGGTTACACGTTATTGTCTAGGCATCCACCGGTGAGACTAAAAGTAAAAGCCACCCGTTTTGGCCTATACCGTACCAAACCAACCCAGTCTCCGCAAATAGTGCGGGGCTGGCTGTATCAATACCACCCAGTAACAGCCAATATTACTCGCTGTGGATCTCCGTCGTTTCAGCGAAGAAGGTCCAGAACGCACAAATCACGCAGGGTTACAGCTTGCCATCACACAGAATTATTATGTAGCCGTAACTACAGTAGCACCCACGCCAGATGATATGTCAATCATGGGGCAATTACAATAGGACTCGATATTTATGGGGAAAACAATGTTCATTCAGGCTCTTATACACCGACAAGGGGAATAAGGAGCACAAGAAGAAAAAACAAATTACAACAGGTCCTGGCATCCCAATTCAAATGTCCAGCAAAGATGTCTCCAGCCTGGAACTAGCTCGAATTCCGGTCGCTGCAGGTAGACCGTCGAGAAGAATACAGAGAAATTACTTCACCTGCGGAAAATCCATCCCACACAACCAAAAGCAAGAGTCGTCTTAAGATAATCAAAAGACCGACGGCAAGAATGAAAAGAGTCGAACAGAGCAAGGTATTGTTTTCGATGTTACTCCAGACGCCTGAACCCCGGACCCACTCCCAAACGGTGTAGAATAAGTATAGCATACAGATGAGAAAAAAAAAAGGAGTAATAGTCGTCGTAGTACGGAGTAGTGCCGACGCAGCATAGGTAACGAGGGTCCCCACTCGATGTGCGTATCTCGGTGGACGGATAGCGCTGCGCTCGACGGTATATATACAAGGCATGTCGTCAGGAGGGAAGAGCGGACGAGAATCCGCCCGACTTTGTCGTTTAACCGCCCCGGACCATCCAGGCGATCGTTCCCGCCCAGGCCGAAACGAACAATGCGGTCAAGATACCCGCGCCTGCTTTATCACCTGTCGTGATCGGACGGGCCTGATACTGCTTCTCCGTGTCGTCAGTGGTGCCTGCAGTGGGATCGCTCTCGCTCGTTCCACCCGTATCCGCCGTGACCGGTGAAGTACTCTTGTGAGTGATCATGTTCGACGAGAAGATGCTCAGGGCGCTCATCTGCTCCTCCATGCCCGACTCGCCGTCCCAGGTATCCTGATACCAGCGTCGCCCACAATGGTGACCATCGTCGCCGCCAGAGCATTGCTTGGCCGCACCGATTGCAGACTGCCTTAGCCGGGGGAGAATCGTGTCGGAAGTGAACGGCGCGATGGTCGTCATGAAGGCAAACCAGGACGACAGGAACGCTTTGAAACAGCGTTGGTTTCGATCGCACATTTGGTTGGGCTCACAGGCGGTTTCAGACATGATTTGACCACCGTACTGCGTCGGGAAGAAGTTTCGCAGGGTCGTCTTCATCAAGCCGTCAATGCCTGTTTTCCATTTCTCGGCACCATTCGTCTATATCCCAGGTCAGCCACGAGCTTCATACTCCGGTCTTTCCACTCAAGACCTTCGTCACGGGGGAACGCTGTCGCTTACATAATTCCACATGTATGCGGCACCGCTGAGGTATGTGCCATAATTGTACGTCCATTGTATATCTCCGTGGTCTTCGCACTTGTTCTCGGTACTGGTTGTGTCGGCGATCGTCCAGTCGGACTCCTTCAACAATGGAGTGGTCGCACTCCAATCCCAAATCTTCTCCGCCCAGTCCGAATATGTTTGGTTGTTGGTATAGCGAGCGAGACGAGCCGCAAGCTGGAACAATCCACCGTTGGAGATGGCGTTCTTGGTCGTGTAACCGGCCTGGTAGGGCCAGATCTGCCAGCGAAGACCACCGTTGCAGCTTGTCGTATCCCAGCGCGGGACCTGTGTATTGAAAACACCTTGAGCGAGCGATAACCACGAGGGTTCCCCGTCGTCCTCGGGATAGTTCAGCTCCGCGGCGGTCATCGCAGCCAGCCCCCAGAATACCTGGTCATCATTTCCGAGGTAGTTGCTGTAGTTGGCTGGAAAATAGTCGTTTTCGCCCTTCTGCCAGTACATACCCTGGCTGACGGTGGGGTTATAGGAGGTATCGCCGGTCCAGTACCAATATTGGATCAAAGTCATGAACATGGCACCACCTTCCCACCAGGTATCGGGCAACTTTCCGGGAATTTGGCCGGTCTGGTTACCGGTGTAATAGGCCATCATGTCGTAGGCGGCCGTAGCGGCGGCATTCTTGAGGGATTCTATGCGACCGACACCAAGTCAGCAGGCTGATAGCAACGACAGGATGACCGCGGGACAGGAAGACACACCAGGATCATCGATATTAAGATTGATCGCAGAGACCGTTCCCTGACCCGCAAGGAGGACGGCCAGGGCCGCACTCCAAAGCGCTCCGAGCCAGCCCAAGTAGAACATGACGGGAATGAGGGGAAGTAATTCGAACGAAGGACAAAGAGCGCACCACCATCAAAACGAGAGACTGATACGACTGATATGGATAGGAGCGGGAAGAAAGTGGAAGATGCAGAGTGTCAGCGACTCGATGACGGAACGATGGGAGAGGAAGTTGTCCAGCCAGCAGCTGATGGAGCCGGATCGGGGGGAACGTGAGCGTCGTGAGGAAAGCGTAAGACGGGAACGGGAACGAGAGTGAGGGTCAGGGCAGTGTCAGCCAAGCAGGGTAGGTCCCTCTGCACATCGTTTTCGCAGTGAAAAGAATACGGAGCTGGGTCCGGTGGAGTGGACCTCACTCTTTGCAGCCCGTCCTGAGACAAGCAGCAGGGTTGTGGGCGGGGATCATTGGACAGCCGCTCTTTGTCCGACTGGGTCAGGGTCCAAAACCCGCAACTTAACGACCATTTACCATACAATTCGCATTTCACAACAGACATGAGTAACACTCAGACTTCCCTAGTTATTAGTTAATGTATTGAAGAGGGTTGAGTCCTCGTCCCTTGTTCGCAGGGCCAAGTAAGTGGTTGGCTGCGTGCGGGGGAGGATCCTCGTATGGCCTAAGAGGCTAAGACTGACCAAGAAACTCTTGGTCGACTGGCGCCAAAAATAGACCCGCCCCTACCCAGTGGACCTACCCACCCGTTTTAGTGCTTCTTTTTCTGCGCAACTTCTGCCAGCCTGACCTTTTTGGGTGATGGTCAAACAAGGCCCCTTGTTGAGTAACAGTAACCCTTTTTATTCAAAAAAAAAAAAAAAAGAAAAAAAAGTGTTAATCCCCCTTGAGAAATAATCATGCAATTTGCATGATAACCAGAGTGTCAGGGTTTTGCACTAAATTACCATGTGAGAACCCAATAAGCCGGGGGCGCGTGGTTTGCCGATCCCATCGATGACGAGATGATGTGTCGTGCTGAGTCGAGAGGTTCAAGAGTCAAGACCCACGGGCCACGGCAGCCCCTTTGAGAGTCTAGTCTGTAACAAGTCTAACAGATGAAACGATCAAGATGGATCTCTTTACCAAGACTTTCGAAAAAGCCTTGGAAGTACGTCAATTTCAGAGTAAGCTTTCTTAGCGATTGTCAATGCCCGTTATGCCAATGGACTCGACGGAGGCTGAAGCAAGTCTCCTCCTTTTCTTCCCCCGTCCACTCCACTCCACTTAACTAGAACCTTGCCGTTTCAGGTAAGACCCACCGATCCGGTTCCCGGTCAACTGGTCACGTGATTATGGGACGTAGGGTATAGGCCTAGGGTATGGGAGGGTCACATGGCGGCACTGAAACATCTCACCGAGAAGCTCAAGAACAGAGCTCACGTAGTAACTAGTTAGGGATCCAGATGAAAATGAATAGTCTTATTCATGTAGTGTATTAATTGAAAAGAAAAATAAAAATAGATCATGACTATCATGCGGTATTGTTATCAAGATAAGTTATATACATAGGAATAGCATTCATTCCAATTCAAATCACGACACGCTAATGCTCACGATCTTGATATCCTCCTCGGGCTTCTCCTTGTACGTCTTGACGTTCTCGATCTTATGCACGACGTCCAACCCCTGCACGGCGCGGCCGAAAATCGTATGCTTCCCATCCAACCACGGCGTCTTCTCCGTGGTGATGAAGAACTGGCTCGCATTCGTGTTGGGCCCCGCATTCGCCATGGACAGCGTGTAGGGCTTGTCGTGCTTCAGCGTCGAGAACTCGTCCTCGAACTCGCCGCCCCAGATCGACTCGCCGCCCGTGCCGTCGCCGTTGGGGTCGCCGCCCTGGATCATGAACTTGCGGATCACCCGGTGGAAGATGGTGTTGTTGTAGTACCCGTTGCGCGCGTGCGTGACGAAGTTCTCCACCGCCTTGGGCGCCGCCGACGGGAACAGCCGCAGGTGGATGTCGCCCAGCGTCGTGTGCAGGATCGCCGCGGTGCCGGTTTCCTGGGGCCTTTTGTGCGCGTCGCGGCTGGCGTCGTCCGTGGCGGTGGTGGGTTTTTCGTTCTGCACGTCGCGGCTGGAGCGGGAGACCTCGGTCTCGTTGGTGAAGAGGTAGAAGCGCACCTTGGCGAAGCCCGTGCTGACCAGGATCGGGTCGCGCTCTTCGGCTTCCGCGAGCAGCGGGTTCGCGCTGGCGGCCATCGAGACCGTCACCACGCCCTTCTTTTGCGGTTGGCCCTGGTACAGGGCGAGGTGGAGCGGGCGGAAGGGTTCGTCCCGGCCGTAGACGCGGACGACGCGGTTGGTGTAGGTGTTGATGCATTTGACGCCGGCGAGGGAGCCGTAGACGACGAAGTGACCGGATTCGTCGAAGAGGACGTTGAGCTTGGGCCGCGTGACAGGGTTGTCGAGCTCGCGCTCGACGGCGAGGCGGCGGCCGAACTCGAGCTCGTCCAGCGCGTGGAGCGCCGTGCCGGCCTGCTGCATGGCGGTGATGGTGGCGAGCGATTCGTCGTATCTGCGATAGAGCTTGCCCGTGGCGAAGTCGAAGACGCGCACCTGGCGGTCGGGGAAGGAGAAGGTCGCGAATCGGTGGCCCGAGGGGGAGACGGTGATGGATGTCGGCGTGGACTTGGACTTCTTGAAGTCGAAGAGGTTCGTCGCCGATTTCAGCTCGAAGACGTTGTCGGGTTTCTCGAACGAGCCGTCCCCGGCGCGCCAGTACTCCACCATGCCCGACTCGTCGGCCGAGATGGCGCAGTCGTAGGCGTCGTTGAACGCGAGAGCCACCACCGGTGTGCGGTGGATCGACCGGACCGTGTGGAGTGGGTTCGGATTCTCGCCTCGCCCGTCGAAGACCTGTATGGTGTTGCTGGATTCGTCCGTTACGGCCAGCAGGGGTAGTGATGCGCCTCGCCGATGGACCCAGCAGACGCAGCGGGGTGTGAATTCGAGCGTGAGCATGGCCAGGAGATCTGTAGGTCTGTTAGTTTGTAGATGGACTGACGGGATATCTGGGGGAATGCAATACCAAATGTAATCACATCGAAGATCTTCACCGTCTTGTCAGCACCGACAGTCGCAAAACTCCTTCCATCGGCGCTGATACTCGTGCTCTTGACCTCCCCGTTGTGCGCGCGGAACTCCTTGACGAACTCGACACCCACGGCCATCTTTTTCCAGAACTTGACCACTCCATCGATGGAACTGGTAATGAGGAAATCCGTGAACGGCGACACCGTGACATATGACAGTTGATCCTTGTGCATCAGCGATTTCGAATACCGCGGCGATGCTGGCAGCGCGTTCACGTAGACCTTCTCGAAGGGGAGCTTCCGGCGTTTCTTTTTCGGAGCAGCAGCTTCGGAGGGAAGAGCAGGACCGTAGTCGTCATCTGATGATGATTCGTTGCCTGTATTATATCACACATTCTAGTCAGTATTGGATGTACCAATGTATGGGGGATTTCAGCCAGGACTTGCCGTCCGCTGGAGATGCATCGTCCACCTCCGAATGGGGTCGTTTGTTTGAGGTAGCTCGGGTCTGTTCGTCTGTTTCAGCCATTTTGAGTAAGTAAGCCTCGACGTAAAGACAGATGAGATCAGTCCGGAGTAAAAGGTGTGTCTCTGGCGGTGTGTCAAGAAAGTGCCGCAAGTTCGCAACGGAAGCAATAGCGGGAGCTCGGGCCACATCGCGAACTTTTCTGGACTCCCGCAATCTTAATCTTCCCCAAAACGCTCTTCGCCCTCTCCTGTTCCCGACCAGCTCAACCCTCTTGCTGCCAGTCCACCCCCCGACGGTAGCAAACTTTCATATTTCCCCCCGCCGTTAGTCAAAATGGTATGTTTGGAAATGAATCTGTTGTCTTCAATATCTGCCTCCCCCCCGCTGCTGACCACATAAATCAGGCGTCCTCTTTCGCCAATCCCACGCAGATCTTTGCCGACGATGTTATCGAGGAGAAGGGTGAGAATGCCCGTTTGTCGGCCTTTGTGGGTGCCATCGCAGTGGGTGACCTTGTGAAGAGCACCTTGGGCCCCAAGGGAATGGATAAGATCTTGCAGTCAGCGTACGTGGGATGTCATCACTGTTGACAAGTGCGGGGTTTGTGGGCAGCACGCTGATTACAGATCTCCCTATCTTATTAGGTCAACCGGAGAAGTCTTGGTTACGAACGACGGAGCTACGATCCTCAAGTCGATTGCACTGGACAACGCTGCAGCTAAAGTATTGGTGAACATCTCCAAGGTTCAGGATGACGAGGTTGGTGACGGTACAACATCCGTGACGGTGTTGGCAGCAGAGCTTCTCCGCGAGGCCGAGAAGTTGGTGGACCGCAAGATTCACCCTCAGACCATCATCGAGGGTTATCGGATAGCCAGCAAGGCCGCTCTCGCCGCCCTCGAGAAGACCGCCGTCGACCGCAGCAAGGACGTCGACGCCTTCCGCAAAGACCTCCACGCCATCGCCCGTACCACTCTCAGCTCCAAGATCCTGGCCCAGGACCGCGATCACTTTGCTGCGTTGGCTTGCGATGCCGTGCTCCGTCTCAAGGGCGGTGTGGATCTCAGCCATATTCAGATCATTAAGAAGGCCGGTGGAAAGCTCAGCGACTCCTACCTCGACGAGGGGTTCATCCTTGACAAGAAGATCGGTGTCAACCAGCCGAAGCGTTTGGAGAACGCCAAGATTCTCGTTGCCAACACCGCCATGGACACAGACAAGGTGAAGATCTTTGGTGCACGCGTGAAGGTGGAATCGACGGGAAAGCTCGCAGAGCTCGAGAAAGCAGAGCGTGACAAGATGCGGGCCAAGGTGGAGCGGATCAAGGCACACGGTATCAACTGCTTCGTGAACCGTCAACTGATCTACAACTGGCCCGAGCAGCTCTTCACCGAGGCCGGTATTATGTCGATTGAGCACGCCGACTTCGACGGTATCGAGCGGTTGTCTCTCGTCACCGGCGGTGAGATTGCATCCACCTTCGACCACCCCGAGCAGGTGAAGCTCGGCCACTGTGACCTGATCGAGGAGGTGATCATCGGCGAAGACACTCTGATCAAGTTCTCCGGCGTGGCTGCTGGTCAGGCATGCACCATCGTCCTGCGCGGTGCCACCGAGCAGCTGCTCGACGAGGCCGAGCGTTCCCTCCACGATGCCTTGGCCGTTCTCTCGCAAACCGTCAAGGACCCCCGCGTCACTCTGGGTGGCGGCTGCGCCGAGATGGTGATGGCCAAGGCCGTCGAGCACGCCGCTCAGAACACCACCGGCAAGAAGCAGATTGCCGTAGACTCGTTTGCTCTTGCATTGAAGCAGCTCCCCACCATCCTGGCCGACAACGCCGGTCTGGACTCCAGCGACCTGGTTACCCGGCTACGACAGGCCATCAACAACGGCATGACCAGCTCCGGGTTGGACCTGCTGACGCCGGGCGGCGGCATTGCCGATATGCGCGAATTGGGTGTGATGGAGAGCTACAAGTTGAAGAAGGCAGTGGTCTCGTCCGCCTCGGAAGCGGCAGAGGTATGTTTCTTCTTGAAACTTCGAGAACATGTTAGAAAATTCAATCACTGACTGCTGACTGCCGTGCTTACAGCTGCTCCTCCGTGTCGACAACATTATCCGCGCTGCCCCTCGTAGACGCGAGCGCATGTGAGAAAGGATAAGTGGAGATTGTGTTTGCTATTTTACCCTATATTGATTTACGACCCTGGCGCATGGACCATGAAGGAAAAAAAGCAAAGCAATGGAGGAGAGAGATGTGTACATGTGGAAGACATGCCTCTTAGTGAAAAAGAAGGCACCATAATATTTTATAAACCAGTTTGCATGAGCTAGAAAGCACTGATGAACTTGCCTCTCTTCTTCTGGCTTGTATACTCGCTATGTTGGAGTCCTTTGTCGCCAGTAGTGTAATCTTGGCGACGGAGTCGAAAATACAACTGGAATAAACTCTCAGTTAACTCGGATACTGTATAGCTTACCTTTTCTTTTAAGAATTGACTTTTCATTCGACCTGCCCTGGTAGGTTAAACGTAAAATGCTGCAGGTCATCCTTATTTTATATCTGTGATCTATATAAAAGCCCGCCTCGAATCAACACGACATGGACAGGGGGTTGCGCCTTGACAACATATATGTAAAAAGATCGAGACAGAGCAATCACGACGGTTTAATATTCCCAGTGTACGATTCTGATTGGTCAATAGAAGCAAGAAGGAAGAGAATATATCACTAGAAGGGGAGGGAGGGGGGAACGAGCGGACTTGCCCCTTCGCGTATCTGCAAGTATGACGTCCCAGAGCGATAGAAATAGACACATGGACACAAGACACTCGCACAACGCCGAATGTATGCAAGGATTAGCTAGCTGATAGGGCCGTAGATTATGAGATGCGGGAAATGCCTCCCACCGAAGGGATTGTTTTCTTTTCGTCCGTTTTTCCCTTCAGACCTGTCTAAACTCCATGGCTCCCATATCATTGAAATGGTTATTCTGGTGCATGACTGAGACAGCAAGAAAAGGAGTCGTCCGGAGCAGCCGTTGATTAATAGCCAACATGAAATGTAGCCCTCAGCTAGCTGGACAGCTGACTTAGGACAAAATGATCACCGGACCTCCCGGATCTCGTCGTCTGCAGCTTCCGGGGGCTTCTGCAGCCGCCTGCCCGAAGGTTGCTGGGTTCCCACCGCGGCCATCTCCGTGCGGGAACTGCTGGCGACCGACTCGGGATTCGCATAATCGAAACCACTGGGGTGTGCCATGGCCTGATGAGGACCCCACATTCCTGGCTTCGTTGGATCGGGTCCAGGACTTTTAGCTCCGCCTTGCTCGCGAATACTTGTGAAGAGAACGCCGCTGGTGCTTGCGTTGCTGACGCCCTTGCCGGCGCCGTGGTAGAGATGGGGGTATTTTGCATCGTGACGGCGTTTCAACCAGACACCTACCGCAGCTATAACTCCGAATCCGATCGCAAGAACGATGACCATGATCACCCATCGGTAGTGGGTGGAAATCCTGCAGAGCATTTTATAGTTAGGAAAAAGAGACTGGCAGTAGTGCAATGAGCAAGATCGTCTCACCAGGACGGTGGAGGACCGTGAGTGACAGTCGCCGGTGGCCTGCTGGCCGCTGCCGCTACGGCATTCCCAGCGCCATCTGAGGAAGAAGAGCTAGGGGCATCAGACGTTCCCGTCCCTGCCTTCACCACAGTGCCTCCGGAGGAGCAGTAGTTGTTGTACCAGGATTGAAGCAGAGAGCGATCCGGCTCGTTGGAACACTCCGAGTCGCATGTACCATCACCGGTGGAGTGGAGTTGCGAGATCAGGGTCGACTGGCAGAAGCATGAAACGTATGTAGCATCGTCGGTAACCGGTGCTGCTGGAGGAACACAGGAATTTTGGGCTTGTTGTAGGAGCGAACAGGACAGCGCACAAGCGGGAAATGAGTCGGAGGCCGCCGAAGGTAACAAGGTGACGCCTTGCGCGAGGACGGTCGGTAGAGCGAGAGTGAAGAGGACCAGGTACGGCAGGATTCGTAGGATGAGAGGAACCGATCGGGCAGGATTGGCAGCAACAGAGGCTACCTTCCAACGTGCCATGACGATGGATATCTCCAAAGACCCCTCTTGGTGGAGGTGGAGACAAGCAAGTCTGGGGGAGGCTCAAAGAGACAAGGATGACGTACGCGGCAGTCGGCCCAGCATTTCCTATCGAACAGGCCCGTATAAGAAGAAGAAAACGAGTGACAGAGACAGGTTCTGTCCCTAGAGATAAAATAAAATAAAAAAAAGGGTAGCGAGAGAAACAATGGAAGTGGGGGGAAGAGCAAGGTGCGTGGCGAGGAGGAGAAGAAACAGAAACAAATTGGAGAATTAGAAATGGAAGCGGGCGCGACTTCCTCAGATGGTCCAAGATCCGCTCGCAGCCGAAGATTGTTTGATTGTTTCACTACGACACAATTGGTTTCTTCTGCTCAATATCAAGGATTTCTGTCACCGATGTGACCATCGTCATGTGGAATGTAAGTAACTAAGTATCGTCATCTGCCGTCGCACATTCTTTCCATCTCCGGTCGGCGGTTCTTCGTTTCCATCTCCGCATCCGTCCCGAGGAATACCACGGTGCCTGAAGCCAGGGGATTTCTTCCTTCTACTCAGCATGATTGGTTCGGCCCATCATTAATCGCAACGTCCTTCAAATTTTAAATCCAACGGGTTGGAGAAAAAACGTGGACTTGCTCGTGCGAGGGAAAAACTAAAAAAAAAAATAAGATGATCGACATGAAAATCACAGCAGTGACTTTGAGCTTTTTGCCAATCCCTGTCGGTGGCTGCCAAGTTAGTGGTTACTTCGTAACGACACTTCAGATACAAGTACCGTGAGTAGTACATGGTGATTCTAATCAGTGATCTAATCAGTACTTACTACTCATAGGAGTGAAATGGACTGCGATGAGCGTGTACTCTTGTCAACTTACAAAGTAAACAACATAACTTCGCTTTCCATGGGTACGCCGTCCATGGCCCAACCAAGCGATGGCATTATCCCATCATGATTCGACGATTCCTTTTTCCACATGCTGTTTCTTGTCCCTCATCGACTCAGCGCCGGGAGTTGATCCACGGATCGACATTTGACCCAAACTTTTCGACATGGCGATCAGATCTTCCCCGTGCAGGAGATGACGATCGCCGAGAACGATAGCCAGAGCTTCGAAGCTGATGCTAACTACGGAGTATATATAGTTCTGACTGGCAAGAACAGCTGATTGCGAGACAGCCACGGCGTCAGCGATTTATCTTCGTATTATCTCAAGGACCTATCAAGCGATCGCGTCTCGATTTCAGTCCTGACCGACGCAACTTAACGGTCGCACGGGGGCCAAGATCCGGGAGAATCGATGGTGATTCCCCTCGCTATATAACTTGCATTTGCACAATAGCATTTGGGCGATGATCTGTTTCTTAACTTTGACCACGGCGACGGGCATGTTCATCTCCAACAGGAACTAAGAACCGCTAAGCGAGCCACTTGCAGTAGTACCAGATACTCGAAAGAATGCAATAAAGGAGTCTTCATCTCAGCAATCAGCAACGAGGATCAGGCAGTCTACGACATACATGACAATCTCAAGGCTTACTAAAGTGGCTTTGAAACGGTTCACATACAATGTTGTCATTGGTGACCTTTCAGACAGCGAATTGGGGGATATCGCTGCAGAAAATTTTGCGACGTCGAGTATGAGAATCGAACTACAAACCAGAGCTGAAAGATCCCAGAGAGCCTTGGACATTGCAAAGCAGGCTGGTACCTATCTAATGGATTGACCCGAAGCTGAAACGAAGCGAGGATAGGACGGAGACGATGTTTCGTTTCAGTTCCCGCATGATTCAACATCATCGATTTCGATTATAGCCTCCAAGCCTTATAATTTTGAGTTTAAACTAACCTTGGAAGTAAGAGTTTGTGAGGCTAGAACTTGTTTGGCACAGGAGAGGAAGGAGAAGAATCTCGCTAACTACGACTCGATGAGAAGACTTCGCCTGGTTTAGGCCCAGCCTCCAAAAACAGTTTTGTTGTTTCGACAAGTATGTCCTGAACTAAGCCACCTGGACCATAAATGGTGTAGAAAGTTATGCACATATTTGTTACATGAAAGAGCGGTGAAGTTGGCAGTCAAGGAGGGACAGATTCATAGGAGCACACTCATCACGTGATAGAAACGACAAGGGTGAAACTGAAGGATCTTGTGGCAGCTTCTTCTGCACGCTTCAACTTTGCTGGATGCTAGGTTACTTTCATTCTTGCGGAATGAGATTGAATGATTATCACTTACTCAGACACTCGGATTTGCAAAGAGCTTCAGGAACGAACCAAATTCGGTCCCACAAGTCAAGATTATAGAATCGACTCGACGATTTCTCGTCGACCTTCCCTAACTAATGGCGGTCAAAGACACCTTATTATCCCTTGACCTAGGTTTCAAGGACTGCTTGTACCGAGTATGCCGAGATGACAAAGGCAACAAGAGAGTTCTCTACGTCGTCCTCAAGGATTTAGAGATCATTCCAGAAGAGTCAAGGACCTATGGACCCGATGTGATACGCGAGCTGTCAAAATTAAAGGAATGGTACAACAACACGTGGGATACGCTTACTGTCTACAAGGACGAAACTGGAATCCGAAGTGAGCGCGATACGTTTAAACCGCACGCCTTGTCAGAACAACAGATTCTCGGTGACTACGAATTCTTCGATATTTTCGACCTGCCAGTTGTCCAGTCGCTCAAAACTCGAGTCTCCCGCATCATCGAACAAGGAGGCAGGCGGTGTTATTTAAAGATTGCCAGATTTGGTTTCGAGCTTGGGTGGCTGGCACAGGAGATCAAAGTGTACCATTTATTAAACCGGTACAATTCAAAATTGGCCCCAAGAATCTTGGGGTACGCATTCGAAGAGAGGTCACATCGAGTTATTGGGTTTGTTGTCGAAGAAATCATTGGGCGCCGACCGAGTATTACGGATTTTGAAACATGCAAAGTGGCCTTACAACAACTGCATGACCTCGACATAATACATGGAGACATCAACAGACACAACATCTTCGTCAGCGATGAAGGTGCAAGGTTCATTGACTTCGAGGAATCCTGCATCGGCCCTGCTGGGAACCAAGAAGTCTGGGACAAGAAGAAGACAGATGAAATGCAGAGTTTGAAAGAGAAACTATCCGACGATTCTGGGATGGGACGCCCATGGACACCGGACAACGCAGAATGAACGATTCCATCCACAACTAGCTGAACTGTTAGCTTATGTCAGGAATACATTTGGGTAAGTCAGCTACCTCGATCATTTATCCACTGTACAGGCAAGGCCGACACTTGTGCCCAGATATCTTGTCTTCCTTATATTCCCATTTTCCTGAAGGGCATCCCTGGATGGGCTCAACAGGAATGCTTACTGGAACGTCGAGGTCCGCTCACCTGCCAACAATTTTCCCCTCGGAAATCATCAATGGCGGCTAGACAATGTGGACGCTCACAAAAAAAGCTCAAAGGATCAAACTGGACCAGCCAACCATTAACCGCCGACTCATCAGCTCATACATATTATGTACACTGCACACCAGCCTTGGCGAGGTGAGCAAGGAAGCATAGATCTTGCTTTTTCTTTTTTATGAAAGCGGTGACTCCATCCTACTTTCAACTCTTCCTCGATACATTCGACAGACAGACAATGAGGCTGGTCTTCTGCGCGATTTTCTGATTAGGAACGGTCGGAATCGACATGCGTCCGCGTGACATTTTTCCTTTCTTTTCCTTTGCGTATCATCTCATCGAGGATAAGTCAGTTAGGGAATTGATCAAAGATTCAATTGGATATCGCTAGTTGGCTACCTGCAGGCGAGACGGCCATCTGGAAAGCAGCGATGAAAGGCCAGGTAGGAGACTCTCTTACGCACCTTTGTGATGCTTAAAACAACGGTGGCCTAACCACAAAGGCATCAGAGGCTGCTTAATGAAGGGCCCGTCTCTTCAGAGACGTTTCCAAGTGACTCTGTAAATAGACCCTTTTCAGAATGCTCCGCATAGAATAGATAATAAAGAGACGCGTCAAGTGTCTCTCTGTCAACAACAACCTATCTTATCGAAAAATTGGGGTTTCGTCGTGGTGCAACAAAAGTGACCCTTGGATCATCAGACCCAGACTGCAATCTCTGCCATATCCGCTTCCTAATCTGCCGGTTAGGCATAGTAAAAAGATGATTGAGATCATACTCTGCACCTCTGCCAGCAGCCTCAAGAGTTAAATACCCCGGTGCATACATCTCAACATCCTCTTCCCATTGCTCGCGGTCACATACATCTGGGCCATCAGGAAGTTGGTTGGCTGCTTGTGCGCGGCAGAGAATATCTAGAATAGGAAGGTCCATATCAATGCTTGCAATTTTCGCTTTTTCTCAGTATATTATAATATATAGATATTAATTAATGGGAAAATAAGAGGGAACTAACTCACGGTGTGTTTTGATGTCTGCGAGCGCCTTCAGTCTCACGTAACTCCTCCAGGCCCTTTCCATGTACTGAAACATCTTGATGGACCCAGCGCATATTAAACGGGCGTACAGGAATAGAAGAATCCTCAATGTCACCATTCATTGCATATTCAACTATAGTCAGACGGCCGGTCTTTAACCCATCTTCATCAACTAACATAAATGGACCCAGGTAGCCAAAGTAGACCACTGTTCCAGTATGGGTGAGATAGATTTGATTAAAATCAGCAGCTTCCAGAGCAGCCCAGGGGAGAAAGTCCTTGATAGAAGAATGTGTGGTTGTGGTGGCCGGATTTAGAAACTGCCCCTGTTTGAACCCGATATCTTGTATCAAGACAGTGGCCGACTTCAGGGTCGTAGCGATACAAAAGGACGCAAAACTCTACCCATCTTGCCCGGTTAAGGTTAACAGGGCTGCTGGATGATGATGTCTTGTCAACGGGCACTAGAGAAATAACACTCTGGGTATGATAAGACTGGGTAGTATCATGGATTCTTTCCAAGGCCTCTGCTGGATATCGCAGCCCCTCACGTGGCTCACTGCGTGAGCGTTTCCCTTCAGTTCCGGGTAGACCGATCGGGGCGCGGTTTTGAAACGACTAGTTACAAAAGGGTTAGTAGGGACCGTAGAATCAAACTAATGCGCCATGATCCATCCCGGAGTTTAACGAAGGGATCGGTTAGTGGAAATTACATCTCGGAATTCTTGGGTTGCCGAAGCCCATTCTTCTAGCAGGGAACGGCGTTGGTGCAGTTCATATTCCCTGTTCTTGTCGTCGTCGTCGTCGTCGCTGATGCCGGCTCGGGCGCGTGGAACCCAGCTCTCTTGAACGAAGAGAAGCCATCCCTTGGTCTCTTCCTTTAGTCGGTCAAGCGAGAGATATTGTTCGGGATGTGGGCGGAGGAGGCAGCGGGGGACACCACCGGGCCAGTGCTGCACGGGTCTCAACATGTTGCTAGGTAATGAAATACTCTGGAGTAATGAATGATTGAATGAATCTCTCAAGTTTCAAGGCCAGAGGCAATGAGGGGTCAGTTATATTGGCTCAGTTTATAGCGTGTTGGGCCTAACCGGAACTATACCTAAGGTGGGTAGTGGAGATAACCACCGTCCTAACTTGACCAGGTCAATCTCCGAAATAGCTTGGGCCAACGTCGGCTCTTCCTCCACTAGTTCACCTTGTTTCCCCTCCAGCACTACTCCGTAAGTCATTGCGGAGCAAGTAGGACGGGCGGACTTGGGGACTTGGGGAGGTACGTTATGGGACGCACTAAGTCTAAATGGAAAGAAAAGCCCTAGCAGGGTTTGAAAGTCACGTTACGAGTCTTTCCAAGAGCCAATGGGGTTCCTGAAATTGGAAGCCCGGACTACCTAAGAGCTAATCGCGTTTAAGCTTACCTAAATAGACTAATCGGGTAACGCCATGTTGGGCCAATAAGGGTGTGCAAAGTTTGGCGGTTTTGCTTGTATATATTGCAGAGCTCGCTGACGCTCGCTCCACAAAAAAGTAAGAAGTTGTTACTTCTGCTTTCTCATTATAAAGAAGTTGTTCCCTGCCTAATAGGCGAGCTTTGATATCAAAGGGAGATGAAAGCAGGTGATAGAACCTTTCAACGTATCTTGGGCATGTACATACGAGAATTATGAGACTGACGCACAAATTATGTGACCGTGGCAAGTCGCTCCTACGACGTTCCGAGTCGGACAACAATTCCCAAACCAATGGGACGGAAATGAGCCTGCAGCTATTTGATGAGTACTTTGAAAGAGTTGTGTTGGAATAGACCGTACCATGGTCAGGGCGTAGCTCCCCATTACACAGCTTTCAAGCGTGATGATGACCTCACCGGGACGTTGAGATTGTGCAGGACTACAAATCCTGCCCCCAATTTAGACTGCTTCGAGTATCCCTAGCTCCAGGAGACAACTCAAATCGACCAGTTTTGAGACCAATTCCCCGCCGTTGACCTATTTCAGCAATGCCAAACACAGTCGAGTTCAATGTCTTCCGTGGCTCCGAGAGCGGCGAGGTGATCCCTGACACTACACGAAGAACAATCCAGCCTACCGAGTGCTTCGTTGAGATCTCCCACGCAGGCGTCTGCGGTACAGACCGTCTGTTCAGAAAGAAAGGCATCGCACTAGGACATGAGGGAGCTGGAATTGTCCGGGACGTCGGCAGTGCAGTCCAGGTCTTTAAGCCCGGCGACAAAGTGGGATTCGGATGGGTGCAGAAGGTGTGTGGTCATTGTGACTACTGCATCACCGGTATGAAGACCTTGTATAGAGAGAAGGCAGGAATTGAAACTTACAAATGCAGACAAGGACCAATACTGCGACCAGCGTCAACAGTATGGCACTCATGATTTCGAAATTGGGTCGTTCGCTACACACGCCGTATGGGATGAGAGCATGCTGATCAAGCTCCCTGATAATCTGGAGCTCGAATACGCTGCTCCGCTGATGTGCGGGGGCGCCACGGTCTGGGGTGCACTGACAACTTACGGTCTGCAGCCGGGCGATCGGGTTGGGATCCAGGGCATTGGAGGGTTGGGACATATGGCCATACAATTCGCTGCCGCCCTTGGCTGTGACGTGGTGGTGTTATCAAGCAGTCCCCATAAAAAAGACGAAGCAATTGGTTTCGGAGCCAAAGAATTTCACGTCATGAAGGACGGCATCGTGCAAGGACCATACACAAAAGTGAAGCATCTTTTCTGGTGTGGAAATGCGGCTCCTGACTTCAGAAAGTCAGTGATCTGCGTCGCTTAAAACTCTTCTTGACCAGTATGAACTGACTCGGATCTCACAGGGCCTTGGAACTCGTCGCCTATGACGGCGCAATCTATCCGCTGACCGTAAGCTATGACACATCTCCAGTGCCCATCCAACCACTGGTTGCCAATGGAATCAGAATCCAAGGTTCAGCCGTCGCGTCCCGCCTTGCAATCCGGAAAATGCTGCGGTTCGTGTCCATTCATGGTATCAGACCGGTGATCATGAACTGGCCAATGACCAAGGATGGCATCGAAGCTGCGTTCAAGGTCCTGGATGAAGGGAAGATGCGTTATCGAGGTGTTCTGGTCTCGCAGAGACACTTGATGGGAAAACCGGCTGTTGAGAAGATGAAATAAGCCAGGGTCATGTGCTCCTGCGGGCTCAAAAGTAGGGAATAACGCGTTCTCTTTGTTGCTAAGACTTGGAACCGAATCGTTCCTTCCAATGTAGGATATAGTCTTCGAAAACAGCATCCACAAGACGTGGGAGTTTTCATAGCCCCCAGGTGAAGTTCGTCTTTATTCAAAGATACTTCCCCGAGTCACTTTCGGTCGTCGTTGAGAATAGTAGACTATAGACTATCTGAAGTAAAGAGAAGTAGAAGGAACAATCCAGGAAAGCGGGACTGAAGACCGAGGCCTTGGCGAACTTCGGCCCGCCCCGAACCCACCTGTCATCCACAGTCCCTGACAACATTCCAACCACGCAGTCACTCTCAAGGAGGGGTACCTCATCCCTTGCAGACCCTTTCAATCCAAATTCTTCCTTCACAAATACCCTCCTCATCATGACAGAACCTGCCTTATCCTGCCCGCCTCCCGAATCCCCCGCCGTCATGCGCTCCCCCGCCGCGCGCCAACTCCTCTCCGCGAGCTTCACCTCCCTCAGTCGCGACTCGTGCCGCTGGTCCCTCAGACGAACCCTCCAAAGCGATAACCCGATGGACATCAAGGGCGAGCTCCGCGGCACAGCGACCTTCACACCTCTTCGCCGCACCAACGGTTCGACTCGAGACATGGTTTACCGGGAGGAGGGCGAGATGCCGAACACGATCGGAATGGGGATGGCGGGTTTGCGCTGGACGAAGAAATACATATGGCGGATGGGTGAGAATGGGAATATCAGCGTATGGTTCGTGAAAGTCGGAGGCTCGGGGAGGTCGAATAAAAGCCAGGATGAAGAAGAGGCGGACTATCTGTTTCATGACTTTGATTTCGACGCGAGCGACGCCAAAGACACGGCTGATACCACGCCAGCAGCAGTTGGGGATCAACCTGCTGATGAGGCGAATAAGCTTGTGACGCCGCCCATACCGCCCTTTCCAACATCCATCCAGGCCTTGGGTCAGGACACTACCGTTCTCACGGCGCACGGGAATCACCTCTGCATCAATGACATGTATCGAACGGCGTACGCGTTCAGGATTCGTTCGGATACTGGAGAAGTGCTAAGCTGGGCGAGCAGGCATGTGGTCAAGGGGCCGAAGAAGAACCAGGATATTGTGAACCTGTACGAATTGGACGGATGAAGGGGAGTGACAGTTAGACGAGGAGCTTTCCCTGATATCATCCGTACGCTTCAACTATCAGAAACAGGCAAGCAGCATCACTTTGACAAGATTACGCAAATGCGGGCTTTCTTTCATGGTGTCACGGACCCTAGTGCCGTACAAATAGAGACCCAAGTCGTCATGGTTGGCCCTCGACGATACAAAAGGCGAAACGCTTGACAACGCTCCTGAGCTTCTAAGACAGAGGATTTCGATGCAAACTAATGCCTGGGCCACCTTCCCTCAACCCGAAAGAAATAGATTGCAGAAAAGAAGGCTTCATGAGATGGATTCCGCTCGGAATATCCGTTCTCCTCAAGACTCGCCCCAGCATTGGAACAGACCTTAACTCAGAACTTAATGTTATGAACGAGGATTTCAGGCCAATCCAGACTCAAATACTGCGTGGCTAGTATGGAGTTTTCTATTTGGAAAATGCGTGGAGGTGGTTTCTTTGCCACAAAAGGTCGCTGGGGGGCAAAATGGGTACGATCTCTATACATCGATGGATGCAAAATGCCGAAACTCAAGGTTATCACTCGGTATCGGATCGTGGCTGGTTGTTTCAACCAAATCTGCCACAAGCAAAACCCATCGCTGCAGATTCAGTACTGCCTTGCAAACCTCTTCCGTATCCTCTCCCCATATTTATAGAACAGCACAGGGAAGGGCAGGAAAGCCAAAGCGACAAAAGCAAGGACACTGGTCCCCCATCCCACTCCTAAGGCTTCATACATCCGCTCGCCACATAGGGGAAGCAAGGCTCCCACCACCGACCTGAGAACAGTGATCGCCGCAAGTGACGAAGCGGCATATATACCGAATGCATCCACCACATATGTCTGTATAGCCATCTAGATACCCAACGTCAGCAAGCCGCCCATTATCAATAAAAAAAAATCTCAAAACTTCAAAGTCTCCAGGAAAAGCTCACCATGCAACAAAAAAACCCAAACCCAAAAAACGTACCCCCGACAATCGGCGCTATCCAGTGCACACCTTTTTCCGCCGTCCACCCATACATAAACAAACCCATGGGAACCGTCCAGGCGAGATAAATCATCGGCGGCAGCCGAAACTCCGGCTTCATCTCCCCATGCTTCCGGGATAAAGACATGAATATCCGATCACTCGCCATGCCGACGGTAAGAGCGCCGATGGCAGATCCGATCCCCGGACCGAGGTACGCGAGACCGGTGATTCCAGCAGAAAAATGATATATATGGGCGAAGATGGAAGGAAAGGTTGTGAACAGGAGATAGAGATACCCGAACAGGAGGGCGAGGTAGCTTGCCAGGATGAAGATGATGGGATCGAGGAGCAACATGGTCAGAGGGCGTCTGATGGCAACGCCGAATAACTGATGCGGTGATTTCCCGGATCCGTATTTCGAATGGACGTTGGCGTTGTTGCGTTCTTTGGAGAGTCGTTTCGCTTTGCGGGATAGGAGGACGGGGGCGTAGGTCTCTCGTAGGAAGAAGATGGTAAGGAGGGTTGTTACTCCTTGCTGGAGGAGGTATATACTGTTTTTAGTATTGGATTGGAACTGGGGTTGACGACGAGATAGATCCTTCCCACTTACAAGAATTGCAATGACCCAAAACACCCATCTACACCATCCATTCTGTCAGCAGGATTCCTTCGCATGGAGCCAGCCCACTTCCAGACAGAAAGAAAAATACAAACCTCCAGCCTGCCGCCTCCGCTAAAAACCCACCCGCAACCGGTCCTGAAGATAGATCATCGTCAAAACATCAAACTTGACTAAAATCCGAAGGGAGTTGGGGAATCCATCCATACCAACAACAGGCCCCAAAATCGGCCCCAACGCCCACAGCGAAAGCGCCATCCCCCTCTCCTGCGGGATATACAGGTCCGCAATACTCCCTCCACCAAGCGCAAGAGGCACCGATCCCGTCGTGCCGGCGAGAACGCGAAAAACAACAAAGCTCGCAAGATTCGGAGCTACCGCGCAGGCGACCGTGAAGACGAAGAAGAAGACGTTGCCGGCGATGTAAATCGGGACGCGGCCGTAGAGTTCAGAGAGCGGGGCCATACTATTTGACCACAAGAATCAGCAGGGTCAATTGGCTCTAGCTGTAAGAGAGAAGGGATGGAACAGGTGCAAGGGTCTTACAAAAGAGGACCGATAGCGAAGCCCAGCAAGAAGCACGATACGCTGAAGGAGGCGAGTTCGGTACTTGTGCTGTGGAAGTCGCGCATGAGGAACTGCGAGTAATGTGAGAGTCAGTAAGTCTTGTACTATCACACTGGAAGAGCAGTCGGACTCACTTCGACACCCGGCGCGAACATTGACGAGGCAAGCGGTCTAGAAATTGGAACTCCTGATTAGAACCTAGTATTTCTTTACGTTGGAACCCAGATAGCCAATTTTTTCTCTTACGTGACAAAAGTGACGACAGCCACTATGCCGAAATTAACCCGCTTCTTCCAAGCTGGCCAATTTTGCGGATTGTCAGGATCCGTCGGACCGTCCCAATCGATGACATCGGGGTCTTCATTATTGGTATTGTTATTGTTATTGTCAATATTGGTATTAACTATCGTCTCGACCTTCTCTGCACTGCTCGCACACGACAGATTCGACGAATGTAGGATCGAGCCATCTATGGCTAATTCTTTATCTGCGTCCATTCGAACAGACCGACATTTGCATCAAACGAACAAAAAACCAAAAGAAGTAGCAGGGCAGGCCGATTCCACACTTTCTACGGCTCTAGTACTTATTTATATAAGACGTATCAAAGCCAAGCCATCACGGCTGTTCGGCACCAAGTGTGTGGGGGGGGAACAAGCCGAGGGAGATGGAGAATCCTGGGGTTTTGATTCACTGGGGTTTTATTAGGTACCATTACTAAAGTGCCCCAGACTGTCCAGATCCAGCTTAACGGCGGAAGCTATTCCGCTGCTTCGACCCGAGGCGTATTTTAGGCGAATTCCTTGGGTGTCCTTGTAGCTATATGCAAGCCCCTGCACCTTCCCTACTTCGACTTTCCTTCTACGTCGTACCTTCCCATAAACCATCACTTGCCTGTCTTCTGGTCAGCCAGCAAGTTCCAATCTTCCAAATCGCCTTTCCACGTGCGTTATGGGTACGCCTACCTCTTTGCCTTTTTGGACAGCGCCGCATCTTCGTTGCTGACTGTAACTGACTCTAATAATGTAGCCGATCCATTCCTGTGCCCACTGTCACGACCATCTCCATTGGGAATATTCAATGAGATAACCGCTGCGCCAGGAGCAAAAGACTAGGATTCAACGACAACGTCGTTGAACTGTTCTCACTTTATATATAGCACGCTACAGCGCCGTTACAAATGGGTGGCTTCACTCTGAACCGTTGGATTTCCACGATATTAATATTGTCTGTGTCTTTCCAACGAGACTGCATGCAAAGTGGGCGTCCTTGTTTTCATTATGTTTAGATTCTGCTGATCTGAACAGATACGTGGAGCATTATCTTACTGGTTCATCTGTGCCCTTTCCCATGAATCAGTACCCCACTGTCGAGGCTTTAGCTGAAGCGGTATTGAGGGAGTTTTCGTTGAGAAACCTTTCTTCCACAACACGGCTTGGTACTGGAGCCGTTATACGGCCTGTTGAAGCTGCCTATCAAGACGAATTTTATCGTGCATTACATGCAGTTCTCGGCTTCTCTGTCACGATCATCTCCATTGGCAACATTCAATGGAGATAACCGCTGCGCCAGGAGCAAAAGACTAGGCTTCAACGACAACGTCGTTGAACTGTTCTCGCTATATATAGGCGCTTCGCGGTCGTTACATTCTCGACAACAGTGTCCAGTGAATGGTCAGGAGATGGGAATGGCAGAATCGACTTCAGACTTGCAGACGTTGGATGGGGCATAGAGTTGTTGCGCGAGGGTAACAGATTGGGAGCGCACTGTCAGAGACTTGTGTGCAATGGAAGTTATATGTAGTGGATCCGGAGTGGCTGGCTCCGGGATTGGCTTATCATCGACTGTCGTACTTCGCTTTCCCTTATGGTAAGTTTACTCCCTGCTCGGCTTGCACTGCTAATTCAAAAGCAGATGTCCCTGGTACCAAGCTTTAGAGAGCTGTATTCGCGGATGATTTTTCTTCGGTTGAGGTCTTAGACTCCTCTAACAGATTGCTTGTTCCCCGGTTTCCGTTAGTTCTTTCTAGCTTTGTTAGGTCATCACGTCTCGAGACTAGGAATCGCAACGGATGAGGACAAGATTAAAGCGATCAAGCAGCTGGATTACCCAAAGACACTTTCGGAATTGGAGACCGGGCTAGGCCTTTTCGGATGCTACAGGAAGTTCTGCCTCGGGTATTCATACATCGCCGAACCTCTGGAAGCACTCAAAACCTTCCTGCTCAAAGGCGCCCCGTTCAAAGGACCTAAGCGACGTGGATATGCGGGAAAGACACGTACCACATTTGAACAAGACTGCAGAAACGCATGGGACGCACTCAAGAACGCGCTGGCGGACGCCCCGAGACGAACGTTACCCGACTTCACTAAGCCAGTTCTGCTGTACACCGATGGATCTAAGGAATTTGGATTTGGCGCCGCTCTGCACCAAGTAGACCCTGAGGGTAAGTAGAGACCCGTCCTGTTCCTCTCGAAGAAGCTATCCACAGTGGCCAACGGAGTTAGAAGTCGCTGCCGCAGTTTGGGCTATTAGCAAGTTAAGACAGTACTCGATGGAAATCCCTTTACCCTTTCGGACTATTCTGCTATCAAGGGCCTCATCAGCTCTGCAGCTCCGCAACGAAAGAACCAACGCCTAGCTAGATGGGCCTTCTACTTGTCCCAATTTGCTCAGAACAAAGCTCCGCCCGGCTCTCTAGAGCTTCATCATCATCATCTTTCAATACAATCAATATCATCGCTTTTCATTGCTTTTCTTCGCCTTTTCTTTGCTTTCGTATTGAGGCACCAGCCATTCAGGCACCAGTCATTTGTTTGTCTAACAATATGGCGTCCTAACCACGTACGACGAGACCATATTTCGCCGCCAAGTTATGGACAATTTAAAATAGAAGATAGAATATTCACCGGTGATTATTAATACTGCATTTTTAAACTAACAGCCTGTCTCGGTAACTTTATAACAGCGCTTCTTATATGTCGCTTTATTATCTTTGGTATGGGAGGGCTTCGAAAGCAACAGTGGGCGGAATCGGTGTGACGGTGTTAGGAATGGATGCAGCCTTGGTGCAAAAGCAAAGAAAAGCGATGTCATTGACTAACTATCTGATGGATGGATAATGATGAAGGAGAAAGAAGAAGGGAAGAAGATCTAGGCCTCTAGAAGCTAAATAGCCAAGACTACAGGCTCTAACTCGATCGGGTAAACAACTCATCAACAGTGCGGGAGCGCTTCTGGGAGACGTCTGCAACGGAGTTCCCTAAAGTTCCCTAACAGACGGTGTTTGTAACGGGCTACGCCTGGTGGATGATTCGGGCCAGGCCCTCATTGATCTGAGGCGCGCTGAATAAATGTATTTATATTATACCAAGCGCGTTATACTATCTTTTTCTTCTTTTCTTTTATGGAGCTAAGCTCCACAGACTACCAACATTAATCCTCCAAATTCTATCTATCTATACCGCAAAAATCCATTTAATTCCAATAAAAGGACGCGTAGCTCAGCTGGTTAGAGCGATGAGCTTATGAGTTGATCCTCATAGGTCGGGAGTTCGAATCTCCCCGTGTCCATCTTTGATTTTTATGATCACGTGTTTCGGCACCCTCCACCTCCGTAGTGGCGTTGCTCAGGCTGGTGTTTGTTTCAACTGCAAACGGATGCAGTCATTCATCCATCCATTCCTTTTTGAGGATCAAGCTTGCACCCCTAGGATTTATCCGCTTGCACCGTGGCGCTGTCGAGCTCCAGCAGTGCTGTGGCCTCGGCTATGATTTGCGTGGCATGCTCGAGGTAATTCAGGGGCTGGATCCCCAACAAATAGTTCCACCAACCATGACTTCTGGGTATTAGGCGATAGCCAGAAGTCTGGTTAATAGATTGAACCAGGTTTAAGACCAGTTGAGCTTCTATTCAATGAGAAATCTCAAGAATTCGTTCTGAGCTGAGGGGAGTTGTTTTTTCATTCTGACTGGAGTGCTCTGGAGTATTGTTGCTGGAATATCGTTGATCCGTCCGGGACACTTGAGCTTCGCTCATCAAGTGAGTCGATCGGACCTACAACCTCCACCGAAATATAGGGCTGGCTGTCTTCTTTTCACTTAAAAAGGGCTCTCGACCTCCTCTAGAAAAAATCTATCATGCCCGAAGAAATACAAACTCTGCACAGCAGCCCACCTCGCCTGACCGCATCGGCACGCTGTTCCACCACAAATCTTGGCTGGAACCATGGTCCTCCCCAGACTTCCCTCCCAATGAATCATGCAGAGAGCGGCAAACACGCTTTAAAAAAAAGCCATGGTGGATAAGTAGTATCATGAAGCGAGGTCAGATACAAGAGTTCATCACGCGATATGCCTTTGATGACCGCACTTGGCCATGGGGTTTCGTCATCTACCGCACCACGTACTCCTCAAACGAGGATTGGGCTGCTGCACTCGACAAGCTCAACCGGTATTTTGACACTTTTTCTTTCCCACACAGTGTCGACGACAACGCAACCCGAATAGTTAAAGAAGGACACCGCAATGTCATCATCGAAGACCCAGCGCTGCTAGAAGGTGTCGCGCCGGGGGTAGTCCTAAAGCGACACTCAGACTGGGTGAAGCAGCATGGTTTCGATCCAGGCTGCCCTCACCCACGAACAAGCTATTGTCTGATAATGGACGAGAGATGCGTCCAGTCGATTCTAGCCAGTGGAGACCCCGCGTTAAACAAAAATGACATACGGCCCACGGGGTACGTGAACGTGCTTGACATGGACCATGATCCAGAGGACCCAGAGTACGACGAGGGCCCGTTTTATGACGGCTGCATGCGACTTGACTTGACTGGGCTGTTTAATCTAGCGTATTATTGCGAAGACCGGCCTCTTTGTGAGCTCTACCACTATGTTCGGGATCCGGATTTGGTGCCCTATACGGATGGGTACAGTTCCTGCTACAACGCACCTAGGGGCATGCTTGTACATCGACGGGTCTATAAGGGGGGAGGTTATAAACTTGAGCCATGGTAGATATAATTAATGCCTACTTTTAGCTTCCTTTGTATACCTCTAGTTCTGGCAGATGGAGAATGTACATACAATCCCGTAACATTGTAAATTACCTACATCTATTTGGGGTTCCATCGTAGCAGTTATTGAATATGACTTCATCTTCATCGGCCCATTAGGTAGTTAAGGAAGGAGGGTACTTGGCTCTTTGGGTAAAACTAGAAACCACATAAATAGATGCTCCCCGCCCACTTTCCGTCATTAGGCGTCAAGTAACTAACCCTAAGGACATCGTGGAAACAGACCAAACACTACGCTCTTCCACGAAACAAATCATGGTCCGAGCGAGCCATGGATTTCTCCAGATTCCCCTCAAAATGGATCAAGTTTAGAAGCGGTGGAGACGATTCGAACAGAAGCCATAGTGGATACCTACACGTTCTACACGTTGATCGCACGCACCACTTTCTTGAACGATGAGGGGGTCCAGGATCATATCCCGCCTCGAGTGGCACACTGTCTCGAAAAGCTGTGGAACTTGTTCCAATTCCAATACTACTTCCAAGGGAAAATCAAACTGTTTATAAGTTGACTCAGTTCATGTCTATATATTGATTTATTTATATATTCCTGTTTATTTCCATTATTCATAGCTATATATATATATATATATATATATGTAGCTTCTCATACATATCATGCATGTCATTCCCAAGACAAACTAACTTAGTTGTCTTTCTTCACCATCCACACAAACGTGTCATAAACGGAATTCGTGACTACAGGCCAAGAGAGATCAAATCATCACATCGTATAAATAAAATCCGGCCTCTTGTCACCCAGCATGGCGATCTCATGCTGGCTCAGTCCCTCGACCCAGTGGTCGCGGTCTCCGCGGCGGCGCTTGGCGTTCTCCCTCCGCAGCAGCAGATACTGCACCACCGAACCTCCGAACTGGAACAGGAACAGATATCCCAGGACAACGCCGTGGCCGACCCAGAATCGGGGAGCGTCGCTGCCGCGATAGATGTTCGACGACACGATGCCGTTCAGATTGCCCCAGCCGATCACTATGCCGAGGGTGACGCCGCGCTTGTAGACTCCTGTGTCGATGTCGATGTTGCATGTTAGCAATTGTATAGTACAGTACAGTACAGGTTGGGTTCAGCTAATCAGAAAGAAGGAAGAATGGGAAAAGGCAAGGCACGCACCTTCCGTGTTGTTGCTGGACCAGGCGATGGTGTTCGCAATGGCCGGGTAGATGCCCATGGCACCCAGGAATACCCCGGCGTACTTCACGCCCGGGGTCGTGGAGCCGAGGAGCATGGCGAAGCCGGTGATACCGAAGAACGAGACGAGAATGTTGCAGATGCCGCGCTGGCGGGTTCGGTCGGCGATGAAACCGACGGTGACGGTCAAGATGGCGGCGGCGGCGTAAGGGGGCACGCTGAGGAGCTGGGCCCGGATGGCCGAGTATCCCAGCTCGTTGATGATGGTCGGCACGAACAGGGAGAAGGCGTACAGCGATCCGTCGGCTCCCATGTAGATGATGGCCGAGGTCAGGGTCTTCCAGTCCTGGACGCTGGCCCAGAAGTATGCCATCTTGAATTCCTCGTGCTCGGCACTCGACTGCTGGTCGGCTGCCAGACGGCGCAAGACGCGCTTGCGGTCCGCATCCGACAGGAACCGCGCTTCGTCGGGGAAATCGTAGACCATCCAGAAGGACAGGATGCCCACGACGATGGTGGCGATACCTTCGAGGATGAAAATCCAGGACCATCCGGCTTTGCCGCCAACCCCGTCCATCTTCGCGATGGCGGCCGCGAGCAGGCCTCCGAACGAGCCTGCCAGAGCGGCGGCAGAGAAGAAAATAGCCATTCGCACGCCGAACTCGGACCGTTTGTACCAGCAGGACAGGTAATATCCGACTCCGGGAAAGAGGCCTGCTTCGAAGACGCCGAGCCACCTAAAGTCCATCGAAAACGGGGCCGTTAGTGATGTACAGTTTTGTGGTCAAAAGAGATCATCAAACTTACCAGCGCGTGGCCATGAGGCCGCCATAGTTGTGGACGAGACCCATAACAGCCATGCAAATACCCTATAGACCAGAGAACAATTAGACAGGGTTGCAAGGAATGAGAGTGAGCGTGGTGAAAGGGTAATTCCTTACCCATAAGACCATAATGATCGGGATGAAAACACTAGGCCGCATGCGCTTGAGGAGAATGTTGGTCAACGGCTCGAAGACGGAGTACGAAACGAAGAAGATGGTGAGCGAGTTATTGTATTCGCTGTTTGTCATTCCGAGATCTGTCTGGAGGCCGGCGATTTTGGCATTGCCAATGTTGGTTCTAGGGGAAGGGGGTGTCAGTTGCAGAATTGACTGTTGGATGAATCTCCAAGATACTGACCGGTCCAAGAAGGAAATGAGATACAGCAAACTGAGCCATGGGATCAATCTCCAGTCAAGTTTGCGGACGAGCGCCCGATCCTAGGTTCGTCAGGCATTGTGGTACGGATTGGAGAATTAAGAGGATGGCGTACGATTCTCGCCTTCTCCTCCTCGCTCAGACCCGCGTCGGGGTCTTCGATCAGATCCGCCTTGGTCGCCGGGTTCTGCACTTCGAGATCCTTCTCCGTAGATACCCGTTCCACGGTCGGCTTTTCGTCTAGGTACGACATGGTGGAGGAGTACAGCAGGCAAGCAATGGGTGTACTGGAATGCAAGGACGAAAAGGACACACGGCGAGATAAGCTGACCGAAAAGGTGGGGAGGGAAGCTCTTTAATAGGAACAGAGTCGAAAAAAATTCCGAAGGTCTCTCCCAATCCATGACGACCAGTGATGCATAGTCGCGCTGATCCGTCTGCGACCATTGCGGGAATGCAGCTGGCAGCAAGCCAGGGATGTCAGATTTCCATGGCGGGATGCCGATCGCGCGTGCAACAATTGGCCCGTGGCGGCGTGGAGAGAGCGCTTGAACGCGGAGATACCGATAGACACTCCAAAGAAAAGACAATCTTCTCCTCCCCGTGGGGTCGAATGGAGTCTGGAGATGACCTTTTGCCCAGCTTCCGGGGAAGAGAAACAAGGTTTGCGGTGCCTCACGGGGAGAAGACCACTTCGGGCCTTAGTTAGAGCGGGGATGGCGCTGGAGCCAGTGGAACGAGTGGAGCCACCGCCATCCAGAAGTCTGTGGCAGATAGCCATGGAGCCATGGCCCATGTGGTTGACTGGACTGGACTGCATCTCCTTACTGTCAAGACTCAAGACACAAGTGTGCCTATGCAGTCCGGATCAAAGGAAGGAAGGTACGCAGTGCAGATGGCGTTTTCACCGTACACAAAACCCGAGAATATAGATAGAAATGACAAACTCGGGACGAGAATTGGCATTTGACATGGAGATTAGCTTCTCGGCCGAATCGGGGGCCATAGCTCCTGCAGATAATCTGAAACCCTAATAATGTTTTCTTGCGTGTGATGACATCCTTATGCTTGTTGTGCATGGCATTGAAAAAATCCAAGAAAGTCTGAGAGTTGGAGAAGCTGCTGCTTTGCTTGGAACCCCTCACTTAGGCAAAAGAGACAAAACAGTGGACACCCGATCCCCGCACCATGTCAATAAAAGAGTAATAATACTCCGTACTACTGTCGACTCGGCGAGTCGGCAGTTGTTGTCAAAAGGTACTCCGTAAAGAGAGAGAGCCGGATCTGGGCCCCGAGCCCCTCAGAAAATGACCTGATTGGTCGAAGACATGGTTGAATTGCTCTCGAGCCCGTGGGGTGTCGATCATTGCCATTTCAAGCCCGCGATTCTAAACACTGCGAGATGTCGTCACTCTTTCGCTGATTCTTTCCTTTTCTTCTGTTTTTGTCTCCCTGGACAGCGATGAATTATCCAGAGTGGATTCTGTATGAAGAACATTTTACGGTGTTACTGCATCATGCAATGCCAGTTTTCGTAGAATCAGGGACCCAAGTGTGCTTGTCTAGCCGTGAGTTTCGCTGCGGATTGAGTTATGGGGCGCTTAGGCTTAGATCTGCGCCACGAGCTCTTGAACCCTACCTAGGGTGCCAACAAGGTTACATGGAGAGGACGGACATTTGAGCCAATCGTCGTCAAGGATCATTCACGCCGAGAAAACTGGGTGCGGATGATGCATGGATGCCACTGGCATGGGCGTTATTGGGCATCCTTCTGGATGCACTACTGTGCTATCATCTCACTTCTGAAGAGGCACTGACGGATGGACAAGAGGAGAGAAGTTCATGCGAAAAGGCTACATACAAGATGGTCAGGCCAGAATGGGACCTGGAAATGAAACAGACAAAGGCAACACATTACCAGATTATTCTCTTCCTCCCGTTCTTCCTTTTTTTTATTTTTTATTTATTTATTTGCTCTCCTCCCCTCTTCCTCCTGGCCACCTGTTTGCGATGACGAGGCCGCAGCCTGGGTCATGCCCTCCTGCCATCATTAATCAGACTGCGTATTCGGGACAATTTGCTGGGCGCATGGGTCGGGCTTGAATTCGATCTTGCAGTCTCTCAAGCTGAGCTGTTCCTTCAGCAGGTTGAATGCCACCGTTGCGATTTTGATTGAGTGGAACCGGATGAAGATTTCATGTTCTTCAACATACTCTTCCAGAATCTCGATGTAATCGAAACAGGGGGACTTCTGGAGCACACACCAAAGCATCTCCGCCTGAAAATCCGTCATATTCGAAACGGCAATGCAGCGCGTATGGCCCTGCCGAAATACCTTATTTTCCATCTCTGCTGTCATCGGGTATGTCGGTGTGTTCACGAGACTCGTTCTGGCCACAGTGGATCCGCAAGGTAGCCCGTTCCGCGTGTACTGTAAAAAGGCCATGGCATGCACCTGGCGCACGAAAACGATGATCGCGGTGTGAGATCCGATCATTCTGCCAGTATTGAGGAGCTGGGCCGAATAAACAGGGCCACCACGGATCATGGGAAGAAGTTGGTCAAGGGTGATCGCCAGGGGCAGGTTGTCGATTTTCACGGTGCGGTATGGATCCGTATCTCCTCGTTTGGGGATATAGCGAAGTCCATACTGGAAGAACCACAGGTCGGAGGGACGAACTCGAGAGAATACCTGCAGGGCGTTGCAAGATATCTCATATTCTTCCTCTTGGTCCTCGAAGACGCTGCTTGTTGGAATGGCCCATCGTATCTTACCATCCCACGGGACAAACATGAGGAGGTTGCGCGTGTTGATTTGGTTTGCGGACATGATGGCCTGGGTGACGGGGTTCTTAGCAACTCAGCTGGGTTATTCACTTCGTATAACGTCGAAGCCACAATAATGACTTACGCGATTAGGTTCTAAAACTGGAAACCCCAGAGGATCCAGTCCACTATCGAGAAGTGCGCCAGTTAATGGCGTAAGGGCAGAGTCTTCACTGAGGGTGTATTAGTAGAAGAAAAATAGGGTCAGGGAGCAACTAACAGTTTGTGGCTTCTTAGTGGCTGTAGAATGGGAACTTTGATATTTTCCAAGCAGCTGTCCAGCAGGTCGTCGCTGTTGTCGGCGTCGTCGCGGGGCTTCTCGTTCTCTTTCTGAGAGCCCTCCATACCGCTAGGTGAAATTTCGTTAAGCTTCGTTAGTTGAGCCGTGGCTTTGCTGGATCTTACGAGTTTAGTAATGAGGTGAATGGTGAATATGAGGAGGACCGTCACTGCTCCTAAACACGCTGGACGCAGCTATCCAGCAGGTACAGCCTTCCATTTTGGGATAAGGAAACCACGTGAATTCCGGTCAGAGAGCAATCAAGCAATGTCCTCCCCCTATTCGTCAGGGATATATGGCAAGTATTTTCTTTTGATATGTGCAAATAGATTGATAACAATAGACAAAGAAAATGATTTACGAAATGAAATACTACAGAAAGAGCTAAAATAAATTAGAAAAGCGGCGAGCTTAAAAAGAATAAAGGAAATAAGAAGAAAGTTGGCAAGGCAAATGCAATAATAAAAAGAAAGGTTCTTTAGTCTTTGTAAGAAGAAGAATAAGGATAGAATGATTATAATGGTGGGTTGTGGGTAAACCAGATGTGAGCTTGAGTTAGAGATGATAACTACCAAGCTACATTCCTGAGGAGTTGTAGAGGTAGGTACTCTTGAATGGTAATTTGAACTCGAGGTAGAATTGATTGATAGCTGGCAGGTCACGATGAAGACAGAACAAGAGAATACCGCAAGGCCTGAAAATTGCAGAAAGAATTGTTTCCGGTGCAGGCGTTCGAGGGCCAAGAAGTTGTACGTGGAACAAGATGGACCCGTCGGCAACAACGGTGCGAATGTCGAGCAGAAAGTTCCATCTAAATACGCATCTTTGAGTCTTTCTGCTTGTCCTTGGGACAATGCGTCTTTGTACTTGTTTTTAGAGGGACTGCTGGATCGTCAACTCCTCGGTTGTCTGCTTGCGTCGAAGACAATGAAGAGCAGCATCCAGCGGAATACTATCTCGCAAGAGGCTGAGTGTCTTGATATCTCCCAGCTCCGACAGCAGCATTACAGTCCCAACACTCGGAAGAAGCTGGAGGATACAGGGCGTCATGCTACAGCCAAGCTAATATGCTTCACCTTATGTCTGGCCAGATACTGTCAGTTCCAAGGACGTGATCCAGTTGAACGCTTCCACTCTCTATAATGGATGAGACTGTCCGGTACCTCAAAAGCTTATCAGCTGGTATTATGACCAACGGCGGGGGCAAGAACCGACACTGAAAGTCCTGGAATCAAGTAGAAGAGCTCGTTAGAGACCTTCTAGAC
Source organism: Hamigera avellanea (assembly GCA_027569715.1). Taxonomy (NCBI): domain Eukaryota; kingdom Fungi; phylum Ascomycota; class Eurotiomycetes; order Eurotiales; family Aspergillaceae; genus Hamigera; species Hamigera avellanea. The sequence continues at coordinate 87,264 of JAPDKU010000078.1, forward strand.
GTGGTGGCATCTAGTCTACAAGAGTGTAACCAGGGCACGGCTCAACAAAATGACAACTATAAAGATTGAGGATATGAGCAGATGGTTTTTTTATCATCCAACATTTGGCCTTGGTTGATGAGCTGTAACGTGCGCACGATCATCACAGAAGAAAAGAATCTCCTACCTGAATGCTGACTAAAAGTGACCATATATACGAAGATGTTGCAGAGTTTGCTCGGGTGCTCCTTGCAACCTACAGAGATGATCTTTACTAGTGACTGGCTCTGGACTGAGCTGATTCTCTTCTATCAGCTTGCTACTATCACTAGAAGCCGGCCACAGGCGCTGTTAGATCTTCACCACCGACACCTCAAGTTCATTCTCATTCATGATCCAGATGGCAGGCGTCCTCGACTATTTATTTACCTGAAGTCTGAGTTCACCAAGACATTTCTGGGCAGGGAGCCGTGTGTTTCCCCTAACTTTCCCCATCTATGCAGGGGCTAATATTTTCGCTCTGCATGCAACCACCAGTCCGCAAGCTGTAGTAAGATGAACCATTGTATTTAAGGATTCAAGCAAATGATGAGTCGATCCATCCAGAGACGACATTTCTCTACAAAATTTGTCCCTGGGTGACGAATGCCCTAGTTGACAATATTTAGAAGCACATTACAGGTGGTTCATAGCTATAACGAAAGCATCCTAAAATGTGGCTGCCCAAAACAGCGAGTAATAGGCGCAGGCTAATTCGGAATACTTCTTGGGTCAACTGCTTGGGAGTGTCCTAGGTTATCCATACTTTATCCTAAGGACCTAAATAATAGAGTTAAAAAAAACAATAAGCAGTACGTACAATCCCCTTCAACCATCGCACTGGAACTAGGACATCAATAGAAACTAGGGAATAAGTAATCTATTAGAGGAATCTAAGATCTTAACCGAAGAACGTAAGTCTCAAGCCAACCGCGCGCATCAAGAGCAAGTTGTCGCGCAGACTCTGACAATCAGGGATATCTACCCTTAAATTAGCAGTGTAAGCCGAGTAGGGAATAAATTTATTATAAGGGTGAGGAGGCGAAGTACAATAGTCCACTCCGGATCCACTGCATATAATTTTCAACCATCGCACTCCACCAAAGATAATAAAGCGATATGTAAGAAGCACTGTCGCAAAGTTACTGAGGTAGGCTGTTGGTGGAATATTGCCGTGTTGGCAATCACTGGTGAATACTCTAACTTCCATTTAAAGTTCTCCACGACTTGCCGTAGAAATATGGTCTCGTCGTATGTTGTTAGGACACTATATCTTAGTTTGAGACCGTGCATGTAGCCGGCGATTTGTCCTAGAGCTCTATAAGTAAGCTTCTAATAGGATATCAAATTCTATCGGACTTACCAAGGGAATCTCGTAGATCGTCTCCGTCGCCATTCTCAGCGTCTGTCACCTTTGGTTGAAGCAGGTGTTTCTTGACCCATGGGGCTTTAACCTCCCCTACAACTATGATATCGCCAAAGTCGTCCATCATAATGAAGTCCGGGGTCCTTGTATATGTAGTCGCTGTGCATTTAAAATCCCCAAATACAAAATTGAGGTCCTGCACCTTGCTCACCAGACTCAAAGTCTGCCCGGCCCTCTCATTAAAACGGCCTTGTACGCCGTGTTCATCTCCAATATAAACGTGCTCATTCTGAGTCATTCATGAGCACATCTAGTACGGGGGGTGGTAGGAGTAATGACATTGGTGTAAGGTCCCATGTCTGGCTGTTGATGTAATAGGCTCAAACAGATATCTTATTCAACTATCTGGCAGCTAAGATACAAGAATTCTAGCATGGGGAAGGAAGGAGAGAAAATGTAGGGAAGGTGCCAGACATTATAGGAAATAGGTTTGTGGGTCACGTGAGCGATCATGTGACATACTGAGGTCAAGATCAATATCACGGGATGACTCTAGGATGGGATGTGAATATGCATTGTGCTATGGAGAGGGGAAGGAAGGAGACTCGTAGGCTCGAGGCTGTAGGGCGAACTAGTAGGACCCGCACTATTAGAAGGTCACGTGCTAACTACGTGACTGTGGCCTAAGGCCAGTGCCGTGACAATCAAGGACTGTCACAGTTGAATGTGTTCAATACGTCTGCCTTAAAGTTGGTCCACGGGCCGAGCTGATTGGATGAATGGCCGAGCTTCTGGTATGGGATGGGCCCACATTAAGAGCGGACAGGGGTTCAAGCAGTAAGCCCCTAACAGTCTGAGGGATTGCCCTTATTTAGCGTAGGAGGTGGTAGGAGTAATGATGTTGTTGAGAGGCTCTATGTCTGTGTCTGGCTGTTGAACGTGTGTACTAGGCGCACAGATATATGGTCAGTTGTTTGTCTCTTTGCTTTGATTGACGTCGATAACCGAATATATCCTCTTGAGTAGTGGATTGCTTTGGTGGACTTACAGCCAGCATGAACATGCTCGTTAGGGACTGGAAGGACATCTCCTTCCTCGTCCGAGGAGTTGATGACTGATCCACTCATATTGATCGAGAAAAAAGAAAGAAGAAGAAAAAGAAGACGAAAAGACGAAATAACAACAACAGAATGGCACAATGCCAAACACAATAGAAATGTGCACAGGCACATAATGATGAGCGATGAGCCTGTCATAGCCGGGTTTTTCGAGCAAAGAAATCCCTCCACCCAGCTGAATACCGTGGATGCAAATGCAATAGTCGATGACTATTCCAGAACGGAATCAGAGCACCCAGGCCAAAAGATCACCTTGTTTATTAACAGCCAATGCTGTATATAGGACGGGAAGGTGCAAAGAAGAAGAAGGAAAGAAGAACTGTTGGGGGAAGGAACGGTATAAGTACTGCCTGTACTGGCTTATTCACTAGGAAGCAAGCAGGTGAATATAGCGAGAAAAAGGAAAACGACTTCCTCCGAACGAAGGCATGGAATATGCAATATGCAATCCGTCCTCGTTATTCCCGAGTGAATCCAGCGGGTAAATGCAGTGAATTGGAATTCCGGCTCCTGTTTTTGTCTTCTTCAAGTTGTCACAAAAAGGCTTAAAAAAACTCCCTCTCTAAGAGTTCGTGAATATACGTAGTTGTGTCTGTGGCTGTGGTGCTTGCGCCGTAGATTTTCAGCAAGAAGATTCCGGTTGGCTTGGCTTCTAAATCAGCGACGCTGGACTTCGCTTGTCGGGAAGTCGAGTTATGCAACGGGTGGATGTGGTAGGGTAGGTAGCGTAGTAAAGGTACCTATAAGTGCTTAGTCGGAAACCTTTCAAAAGGTAAAAGGAAGGCCAGTCGACAGAGGTATACCGGTATGCGTCTGGATTTCCACTGAGCCCTTCTGGCAGCAGCTGGAAGGTCTTATAGGCTGACTCTATATAAGAGAGGTATAGAAATAGACAACGTCACTATAGAAGAAGCCAAAGGTAAGTATATCCGATAGTGGAAGAAAGGAAGAAAAGAAAAAGCAGAGGATAGGAAAATACGGGGTATATATGTCTATCCCCAGGGGTGAAGGGACAGGAATAGAGTGAAAACACTGCTATTGTCACTACTCAGTGTTTATGATTCACCATAGTACTAGTATATCGTCTTCACTGCTGGAGGAAGTATGTGGAAGATACTTGACTGATATCATCCATGGATAGCATGAGATAAAACTGACAGAATCTTTATGTCTTCCTGTGCCTATCTTAAGGGCGAGAAGCGCATATTAATGCTTCTCTGGGTCCAAAAGATGCCTCTCCTTATCTATTTGATGTCCCATCAGGATTGTCAATAGGCTGATCTGGCCAAGCATAATGTGTTGATCAAGAAGTGACATTCGTGTCTTCGACCTTGTAGACATACATGACATATCGTTCAGTCCATCAAGACGAGCCCATTGATAGCAACCTTCTGTTTCATGCACATTGCGCAAATCAGAAAGATGGATGTATGTCTGGATAGGACGTATCATCAAATCAGCCGAGGAATCCAAAGGCAGACCTTCTCTGTGAAACAGAAAGAGATGAGGTCTTGCTAGACTATCCAGACAATAACCACGCCGCGAATCGAGTCACCTAAAAAAGAGATAACTGTTAGTCGGTGAGACTTCAGTAGTGCTTAGCGCCATAGGCTTTACTTACCTTTCTGGCCGGGCTTTGGTGGATTCGTATGCATGGACGGGGCCATGTTCCTCCTGCTCTGATGCCAGTAATTTCTCGAGAGCATTTCTCTCCGGGAGAAGTGGCAATAAAAAAAGGCAAAGCCCCACTGAAGTTGTTCTTTATGGTAGGGCATGTTGCAATGAAAAATGCATCTCTCCGCTTCTATATATCCTTGAGCTTCCGTAAAAGACCATGATCAACCCCTCGCGGCACTCGGAGAACAATTTGGTATGCACACTTTGGTAAATTATATCGATAAAGCGAAAACTGGCGATGTCGTAGCAGCCGCGGGTAGTCTAGATAGAGGAGAAGGCATGTTAGGATAGTTATACAATATAGGATAAACTCGCAGTCATTATCTTCAGCTCCTGGGTAAAACAATCTCTCAACTTACCCTCGAAAGGAACACCTTGATAGGCTTCGACCCGTCTGTCTTGCGGAGATGCTAATGAACTGCACTGAATCCTGACCGTCAATCTGCTAGATACTTTCCCAATACTTTCCGTCCAGAGGGTTTCGTGACGGTGAGTAATGATTTAACCAGATCCGGCAGCACCCTTTGTTCAGACTGTTAGCCGTCCCCTGAAGTACTCATTTCCCTATTCCAAGCTACCTCCAGCCCTCGCAACAGTATCAATCACGGCCATATTCCACTCACCTCTAAGATGTTGAATAAAGAAACAGCATACTTTCAAGATGAAGAAAGCAAAATGGACATCAAGTCCTGTCCAATTTTCATGGATAAACGCAGTTTCCTCCCCGTCCCCTCTTCGCTCAAATTGTGTGTCGTCCCTCTACCATCTCTACCACTTCATCCCCAGTCGAAAGAATATCGGTTTGAACGGAGTTGCGACGACGGAGGAAGGAAGGAAGGAGGAAGGCTCGGTTGGTTCGGCAGCTTGATTTTTGATCCCAATATCCTCCTATAACCCCTATTTTTAGAATATTGTGTGTTGTCCCTCTAGTATCTACCATCTCTACCACTTCAACCCCAGTTCTTTTTCGGTTTGAATAGACGCGTGTGGCCCAGGAAAAGAGTCAAAAGGTATTCTGCTGAAAATATCCAGAGTCAGTACGAGAAAGGGACAGACGATACTGATGAATCTAAATCGTGAACTTAGACCGCCTGTTGATCGAAGCTGGCAGGTTGGTCTTTGATCCCAATATCCTCCTATGACCCCTCTTTTAGAATATTGTGTGTTGTCCCTCTACCATCTCTACCACTTCAACTCCAGTTCTTTTTCGGTTTGAATAGACGCGTGTGGACCGGGAAGACAGTCAAAAGGTGTTCTGCTGAAAATATCCAGAGTTAGTACGAGAAAGCGACAAGTGACATTGATGATTGTTGAATCTAAATCGTGAACTTAGACCACTTGTTGATCGAAGCTGACAAAACAACTTCATCCAGAGAGGATGAGCTTTTGGACGTAAGGCCTATTTAGAAAGTTTGCCAAAAGCTAAGATATTTCTGCTATAGTCTGTAACGTGGTGTCACTGTATAGAAATAATAAGGCGAATAGAACGAGATGAGAGTTGCAAAGGCAATATAGCGACGATGATTTCAATCCCAGAGGATGCGGTACCAACTGCAGGACAACGTTAGCAATTACATCTCTCATTCTCTTGTATCGCAATGGAAGCCTACCTCATGGATCTCCCACGACGCGACCTGCAACGAGACGAGCATGCCTCTCAGAAGTTCTCGTTTCGAACGGATTCTAGGCGACGTAGACTCGAGGATAAAGGAAGGAAGGAAGGAGGATTTGCATCGGGCCCATCGTGCTCTTATTTATGTGTCGTCCCTCTACCACTCTTACCACTTCATCCCCAAGCCACGTGTGGCAAAAATCTAAGAGTCACATAAGAAGTTAGCCTTGACTAAAGAAAGGACGGGAAATAAGAGAGCAAAGCCATTTTCCGGCACGATTATAATGCCAGTGTTCTCCAAGCTCTGCGCAATGCGATTTCTTGTCAGATTTGTATCAACAATGTTCTTTCGATGTGGGCGAAGTAGAAGCCGGACACTCAGGCATATATGTCAAACCTGCTTCCTTAGCCCCTTCTCCAGTTGCAGCATCAGATAGAATTCGCTTACCAATACCATGCCAATATGAGGAAGCCTTCTGTTCATCGAGATGAGCCTCTTTTGCCATCAGATGAAATGTGACGCACCGCTAGCACTCATACCAACTCATGCTCAATTAGCGGAATGGGCCCAGAGCTTGCAAGCAATAGAAGGAGTTAGCATTCCTCCGAGGATAGCGTGAAGAGGGATGAGGAGGCAAAGATAGAAAAAGTGAATCTCTTGAGTGACGATGAGCTTGATGTGCAACGGATTCCTGGCGCTGCACTTCACCATTAACAAAACGTGTCCAAAATCTACATGCTGAATTAGAAGTAAGTATGGTTCGAAAGATATGTGGGAGTGATGAGCAGGAAAGGCAAATACCGAAGTTCGGACGTCACGATTAGGAGAAATCCTTGGGACTTTAACTCTGAAATATTGGCAAAATGTATCCAGCGCCTGCAACCTACTAAAGAATTAGTATCACCTCAGAGAAGGATGAGGAAGAAGGGAAATGCCAATTTTCGTGAGAATACAGCCGACTTCGGACGAATACCTCATACTCACATCCTGCAACGGTGACGAATGTATCAGCATCTGCGATATCAATAAGTAGTACTTATCCTTGCAAACACGGGATGAGGCGGCCAAGAGAAGCTAATGTCTCCTCTCAAGGACAAAACGCATGCACAGCGAACCCCTGTTACTTCTAGTCTAACAGACTCGTAAGGTGTCTGCAGCAAGGCGTCTGCAATAACTCCGAAGCATTTCGTTAGCATACAGTAGAAACGCCAATGGAATCTCGTTGGCTTACCGACTTCATGATGACATGAACTATCTTCGGTCCTTTTCAGGACGATCCCGAAATCCTCCCATGACCCCTCTTTCAAATATTGTGTGTCGTCCCTCTACCATCTCTACCACTTCATCCCCAGTCGAAAAATAGCGGTTCGAACGGATTTGTGACGACAGAGGAAGGCTCGGTTGACTCAGCATCCTGGTCTTTGCAGATACAACAAGTTAGCATTCTTCCAAAGAAAGGATGAAAAGAGATGGAGCAAAGCCATGTGCCGCGTGATCATCAAGCCGATGTTGTTCGAATTCATCCATCTGCACCTGCTCAAACTTGGACATAGTCCCTGTCGAAACGGCATTGTCAGCTTCATCAAGACCTCTCTCAGCGTTCTCCAGCAACATCTCTCCAGCAACATCTCCAGCAACATCTCCAGCAACATCTGCATCGCCAGCTCCTTCAATATAATCTTCAGCTGCTGCTCCTGCTTCTCCAGCCTTTTGCTTTTGTTTTTGCTTCTCCTTCTGCTTCTGCTTCTCCTTCTGTTTTGCTTTTGCTTCCCCTTTTGCTTTTGCTTCTGCTTCTCCTTCTGTTTCTGCTTTTGCTTTTGTTTCTTCTTCTGCTTCTCCTTGTGCTTCCCCTGCTTCTCATCGATAAACGACCAACGTACATACACCAACTCCCCTCCGTGTTCATTTTGTTTATTTCTCTTTTCTCTTTTGTCTTTTTTTTATCTTTTCTTTTCTTTCTTTTTTTCCTTTTCATTTTCCTTTTTTTTCCTTCTTTCGCCAACGATGTGACGCCGATGACCTTAAAGCCAAATCGTCCCCAAATGACTCGACAGATTGGCGACATCGAGACACAGCCTGTAAAGAAGTTAGCCGAGAGCCACCGAAAATTTGAAAATGTTGAAAAATGTTCGCCAGAAATTAATAGAAACCAAACCTACCATCTGTGTTGCAAGTCCAGGGCCCTGGGTAGGAAGAAGTCTACCATCGTTGCCGATTAGATGACTTCTCACTGGCGCTGTTGTTCTGACTTTGGAAGGACAAGCTAAACATACATTAGCCTAGAACCAGATGAGAACAGAAAGTGTTTGAATTGCTCTCTGGAATCTGTCACAAGCGAACACACCATCTGCCTTAGAGCTCTTCCCTGCAGGCTCCGCACTGGTTGGGAAGAGGTCGAGCCTATTTGGAATGCAATACGGTTAGTAAGTCAGAAAACAAGCATTCATCAGGGAAAGCAGAGTATAAGAGATTTGACAAACCAGTACAGCCTGTATTCAAGGCGAGTGTATGAAGCGGAATCGTCCTGTGCCTCTGGGTGGTTTGTGCACTGGTTTGTTGATATGATCCGACGATTTGAGGACTTGTGGTAACCACCTTCTTCTTTTTCCTCCTCTCCTCTCTCTCTCTCCCTCTTTCTTTTTTTCTTTTCTTTTCTTTTGCTTTCTGCTTTTTTTTTTTTTTTTTGTTTTTTTTTCCCCTCTTAGTCTTCTTTTCTCTCTCCTCGTTTTCCTTTTCCTCCTTCCTTTTCTTCTGGAACCGGTTTGACTGAAATAGAGAGTGCCCTGAAGGGCAGGCGTTTGCAATGGAGATACTCAGTCGCTGCCCTTAGGATATGGTATTCCCGTCTTTCCGCATCCCATGCCACTGTGCATCAAGACATTTCCACGGGATCCCCGATTGGCCAAAGCCACACTCTTTTAAGGACTCATCGAAGATAGTGTTGAAGATTATTGCAAACCCAGAGGGATTCCGCTCAAAGAATTGAAACATACAGCAGAGCAGAATGCGCTGGTCATCAGTCCACTGATTATGAATTCTCGGTTCGCGGAAGTCAAGCTCCTGGACTTTCATCTTGTATTGCGCGGTGGGCACATTGGCACGGATATACACCAAGCGCAAATTGTATCGACAAAGCGAGAACTGGCAATATCGTAGTAGCCGCGGGTGGTCTGGATAGAGGATAAGGCATATTAGGATAGTTATATAATATAGGAAGCAGTTAAACTCACAGCCATTATCTTCAGCTCCTGGGTAAATTGATCATAACCAAGCTCTGCATCACGTCGCTGTAAAGCCCGACCAGGATATACACCGCTCTCCTCTGTCTTGAGGATGAGCAGGCAATGGCAGCTGTCGGAACAGACCCTATATGATAACGGCGGCCCCATCATTTGCGGCCGGGCGGTATTGCTGATGTGCGTTCTGATTCAAAGTTAGAACTGCCTTGATTATGTCGGGCACAGCTGGAGACCACTTACGAGAAACCTGGTGACAAAGAAGCCGAGGTCGGCCCCGAGAAGATTATTTGCCCTGATAGCTCGATGGATCGACTTTGAGGCTGGTTTTCGTTGCGAGTGCTTGGTCTGAGAAAACTTCTGTGTCTAGTTTAGATGAATCGAATATGGCAACGGCTGCGCCCTTATTTGCCCTGATAGCTCGAGAGTGGCTCAAGACAGGGTAGTATGGAAAGGCTTTCCTGTCACCAAAAGCAACGATGGGACTGGGCATCAAGCCGAAGCCCACTACGCGAGTACAACAGTCAGTCAGATTGATGTCCAGTGAAAGGTGGCTCATGACAAGATCAGAAGAGGAAATATACAATGAGTGACGGTAATAGAGGAATGGAATAGGAGCTTCAGGTGACAACTGCTTACCATAGACGAAATTGAGAAACACCAGACGCATGTCCACGAAACGGACATTGGTGTTGACTTGAAGTGGATCAAAACAGTGGGAAACGTCCTCACTGACACTGACAACAAGGCTACTCTCAGCATATAACCAGGAGATGACCTTGCGTAGGAGGCTGTGCGAGCAAGAAGGGATACTCGTGGGAACGGTGCCAAGGGAAAGGAATAGAGGAGGCAGGTGGGCGATTAGTTACAACTGATGAAGTAGAGGACAATCAAGAACATTTGTCCGGGAAAGAGTCTTTGAAGTGGACTCGGACAGAATAAAATAGTGAGAATGCTCCTCACTGACACTGATAACAAGGCGACTCTCAGCATATAACCAGAGATTACCTTGCGAAGGAGGCTGTGCGAGGAAAAAGGTGCCAAGGGAAAGGAATGGAGGAGGCAGATGGGATTACTTACCAGTGATAAAGTAGAGGACAATCAAGAATATTTGTCCGGCAAAGAGTCTTTGAAGTGGACTCGGATAGAATAAAATAGTGAGAATGCTCCTCACTGTCACTGACAACGAGGCTACTCTCAGCATCAAATTAAAAGGTCACAACTGGAACGAGGGAACAAGCTCCAGTGTAGGATGCCTCTTGAGCAATTCTGCAGGGGCAAGGAAGGATGCTTGAAGGAGAGGAGCCAAGGGAGGTAGAGTTGCTTACCAGACACGAGGTAGAGGTAGAAGAAGATCAAACACTCGTCCAAAGAAATATTGGATTGGCGTTGGGGTATTTCAGGATGTTGAGGAAACACCTCACTTTCACTCGCAGTGAAGTCCTCCGCATCTTGACGGCTTGAAAATCAACTGCACGCTTGAGAGGAAGATATCAGAAGGAATCTCAGTGCAAGAAAGCCCTTGACAAGGCTGTAGAAGCAAGTAAATATACTTTGTAGACGGATGAGAAAGAGGAAGGAAGAAGACAGACACGTTGAGGGGGTGAGAGAAGGAAGAAGAGTTTTCAGAGTAAAGCACAACAGTGAAGTGAGATGAGGGGTAAGAGAAGGAAGAGTTTTCAAAGTAAAGCACAACAGTAAAGTGAGACGAGGGGTGAGAGAAGGAAGAGTTTTCAGAGTGAAGTGAGACGAAGGGGGTCAACAACAACAAATCATGGGAGGACTCCAGCGGTGGAAAACTCTGCATTGCCACGAGCATGTGAACGCGGCATGGGGAATATGACAGTAAACAAAGAGAGCAGAGGAGGATTCTAAGACTTTGATAAGATATTGGGAAAAGGAATGGATAGGTAGGTTAGAAGCTTCTTCCCGCTGGCAACAGCCACTTGAACCTCAAGCTGCTCAGGGAGACGCGAGACAGTTGGAAACGTCAAAGCAAGATGGGAACAACAACATATTGAATGGCAAAAAGTCAAGACCTCGATTTTACGGATACTTACCTTGTAGACGGGATATGGTTGTGACTTTGGATCTGTCAACAGCGAGAGCGATGATGAGAGATGATAGTTTGAATATGTTGTGTAGAGAGGGAGGAGAAGAAGGTTGTGTGGAGAGGGACAAGAAGAAGAGGAGGAGAGAAGTAGGAGGAAGAGGAAGAAGTCGCTGGTATTTATAGGCTGGCAGCGAGGGGACGCTAGGTAGCGCTGGAGGCCTCCAGCCAGCGGGCATACTCCAGTTTAGCCGAGCGGACTTGATATTGGGAGCAGAAACAAAGATGATATCTTGAACGGGAAGCAATGCTCTACTATTCCAAGTACTGGAACGGCTTCTTATTCTACAGAATTACATTTTGAGATGAACGATGTTGAGATATCGTTAAGACCGTTATCGCTGCAAAGCTATACTGGAAAGATACCACGGATATCAGTCTTGAATGTAGGATTTACATTGAATCAAAGCTTGTCCGTCCTTGAGCGTTTGAAGAGTAAACAGGCTAATCAGGGTCGATGTATTAAACTGGATAGAGTAAGGTTAGGAGTAATGGTCAGCTCACACTGGATGAATAACGATTGAACTTTTTCGTCGTAACTTTGCCAGTAGCCAGGTGGATAGTCGAAATTCGAGAAAATTGTCAGCACCTTTGTCTACGCAGGCGCACTTGGTAAGGTGCATATAATCCTTGGTCTCTCTTTTCCATCCGTGATGCAGCTTCCATTTTTCAATCATCTTGCCGGTTGCATTTGCGTCAGGGTCAGCAGTCCTTTTTCACTGGGTCAACGTCATCAGCACCTACGATGGAGAAATACCTTCAACTTAGAATGACCAGGATGGGGTAGCAACACCATATATTGGCTTTGTATCTTAGACCGGAAACCCCTTCCCGCAGGCTAATTCGATCATCTTCTTCTGATAATGTTAGCCTCCGATAGAAAACAAGCTACAAGATATCTTGGAGACACTTTACTAGCGTTCCCTTTCCGCTAGTCATATGACCTATGACTCTGCGTTGCGACGACCCTGTTGTTGTACCTTCTACTACGTAGTCTGGACATACATGACATGCTGACCTGGATGATTGTTGACCATTGCTTACCGTGTCGATCTGATAAGCTTGTGGAGACCCGAAGATCACCTGCACTAACATTGACAGCCAAAAATAGCGCAAGGGAGACTCGAAATTACGTATTCTTTAGCTGATTGCAGTCTCTGCTATTATTAGGATTCAATCTTGGTGTGGATGTCTAGTCCCGCAGCCTTCCAGTGTCTTCCAACCTGCGGGCACTTACGTCAAAAATTCGCCATACGATGTCTGTATCACATTGGAAGACTAGCAGCTACTTTAAAAAAGAGACTTCAATCATCTGCCTATCATTCCCTATCTGATGAAACTCAAGAAGAAGACGCAAAAGGACCACGGGCGAAAGGGCAGAAGTGAGCCCCTGCAAAACAACCCAACCCAAAGAAGCAAGCAATTTCAAACTTGAATGATCCCAATTCCATAAATTCCTGAAGTCACGAATAGCCCAATGCCCGTTTGCGCCATTGCGATAACGAACCACCATCAGCGAGGGCCCCAAGGCTTCTCATTGACCCAGTTCGCGGCGAAATCCTCAACAATACGTCCCCGTTCCTCCTTCACATTGACGACCGGCCCCTTGTTCATCTCCTGGTCGATGATCTTCTGAATACGATCCGTGCCCCTGAGCATGATGGTGGCGAGCTCCTTGCATGAATTCGCATCGCTTCGGTGCAGCGACAGATCGAGCACCCTGCCAAAGAGCGTATGCATTTCCTCGGTGATGCTTCCCAGGAACGCCTGGCGCCTCGAAATCTCCTCCTCGTATGACATCTGGGGGTTGTTGAACTGGAAAGTCGGGACGTAGTAGTCGTCGTCTCGAATGCGGGCGTCGCGAGACTCGGCGACGGCCCGTTTGTACGGCATGGCCTTCATGACCTCGTAGGACGCCCAGTTCCATTTGTCGGTGATGCCCTTGGCCTTCAGTTCGTTGAAGACTTTTTGCTCCCTCCAAGTCGGATTCATGTATTCTCGGAACCAATCCACGTGTTCCTCGCCGACCTCGTTGTCCGCTCCCAGGTACTGGTAGTATCCCGAGAGGGTCTGGCCGACATGGTTGTGGTTTTCGACGCGGAGGAGGGCGGTGCCGTTCTTAGAGAAGGTCATGTACACGACACGTCTGCTGGGGTAGTGGGTAAGGTGGTCGGGCCTGTAGAGTCCAACCGGCAGGGCGTCGGATTTGATGCTAAGGTCCTTGGGCGTTGGGATCGAGACACGGATATCCGTGGCAAGTGGCCCGGCGTTGAGCATACCTTCGGCTGCCATCTTGTGGTTCTCGAAGGAATATGAGAAACCGTTGCAGGAGTCGGTAGTAAAGTAGTCGAGAGATCGAAATCTTGCTGTGGTGAGTTGTAAGTTAGAGGACGTGACCAGTACAGTAGGAGTCGGGTGAGAAGATTACACGGGGATCAGGAAGTTACTCTCTGCTTTAGCACTTTGATGGAGTGATAGGCCAAACAGGCGAGGCAGGAGAAGCAAGTAGAGAGGTGATGTAGTGGTAAGAGAAGGTCGGGTCGGTGCAGAAGAGGATCGGAGTGAAAAGGGCAGGCAGAGGGCTGTAAACAAACGAGGAGTTGACGGGTATAGTGCAGCCAGCAGAGGCAAGATTTGCAATCAAGGCGGGAGCTTCAAGCTGAGTTCGACTTACCTGTGCCGTGATCTAGTCCCCGTCGAGGTTCTACCACTGCCCAAAGCTCTCGCCAAATAGACTGGATGAAGACAACTTTTCAGGTACCTAGGGTGCTTTGCCGGATAAAAGCAGCTGGGCACGCTCAGGCAGAGTTGGATGTAAAAGGGAAGAGGGAGGATGTGTAAGAGAGGAGGAAGATATTGTCAGGAAGAGAAGACTTGCTTTGGGGAGAAGAGGTAGAGGTGCAGTTCGTCGCCGAGGGCAACAAGAGGTGTTGTCATTAGGCCGCGTTTTCTGCCCTGACTAGGGCTACATTTTCCCACCAGGAATAACGACGGATTTGCTAAGCATCTACGTGGTTCCTTGTTTGTTTAACATTCGAATATAGACATTGAATAGTCACTCTTATGGAATATTTCTGCTAGATGCATACATACAAAAGTATTCGTCCAGAACACACTGCCATCAATCAATCCATTCTCGTCTAACAGGCGCATCACTGAAGGGAAGAAATGGAAACGAAGCCTTTGCCGCGGAACACTTACCTACCCAAGAAACTCTCCTTGAGCCAGGGCAATCCAGGGCAGGTCCTCATCCCAGCAGCGCTGCATGAGCTTGCGTGCATTTTGAATCTAGTAGTTGCAATTCCAGGTCAGTAGGGCCGTAGAATAGACTGAACGTAGTCAACAATTCACCTGCTTCATACCCGTTCCTTCAAGGGACTTGATCCGCTCCATGATCTCAAATCTCTGCTGCGCATGCTGACTTTCACACCCGGCAGTGAACAATGGGAATAGGGCACCTACTTCTGCCGAGCCTCCCCGCTGCATTCGGTTTAAAGCATCCATAAGACCACTGAGCAGTTCCTTGACTGCAGGTAAGTGTGACGCTGAGCCCAGAACTCGTCGATGAAGGTGAATCATTCCGGAGATGAGGAAAGCGTCTTCCATGGCAAGCATATCTCGAGAATCTGCTTCCTGGTAGTGTGATCCACGTGCATGGGCATGCTCACGAATATACCCAATTTCTCCCAGTAAGGCTTCCGCGTCGACGAGTATGTCAGGTGAAGGAGTCCAGTCCAATCGGAAGACATCCATCTCGTCGAAGCGTTCGTTATCACATCGGTTCGTTAGAGCGCCCAATCTCATGAGGAATAGGCCCGTTCGCGGTGTGAACCCGGTGAAACAGTCAACTCGGAACTCATCTTGTCCATATGCAGAAGACGCATTCAGAAGAGAGTGGTAGTTGATTTCGATCAACGGAGGCGCGGTATGCCGGCATGAGAGACTTCCGAGAATGTCCAGGTATGCGAGCCACCGGGAAAGAAAGATGCCAATGCGATTGTCATGGTGTGCTATTTGATGTCCTTCCCGTGCAAGAAATAGATCCCGGGCGAGTTTAAGGTGGCTTTGCCAAGGAACCGGAACCTCAAATGTACTGGGCGATATGACTTTGAGGGAGAGAAGCATGACGGCGGTGGCCAGATGACTGTCGGTGATGTTTTCGTGCGGGCCTTCCAATGCCAAGCGTAACGTGGGAAAGACGTCGCTGACCCAATGGGCGATGCGAGTAACTGGCTCGGGGTGGTCGAGGCACCGGGCACGGTGACTGGCTGAATAGGCCAACATCAGGTTCAATAGGTTAGGATCCACAATGGCCACTATGCTGTCAGCTATGAAATGACAACTTGGTTCCTTTCAACTTACTGGAGGGCATCACGGAGATGAAGGGATTATCCCCGCAATCATGAGGGACCAGCTTACGAGCGGTGTGGTTGAGAAAGTGGTGAAAGTACATTAGATTGATGGGATTTTGCAGTAGTGAAGATGGCAGGGGCGACAGATATCTCGGAATGTCAATGGGCACTGGTGATGCATAGTAAGCATGCCTGATGCCGTCGGATTGCTCAAGTGCAGACGCTTCTTGTTTATCTGAACCTTCCTCAGACCGCCATCGGGAGCTTATCAGATCCAAAGCATAATTGATATCAATAGCATCGTGGTCATTATTCTTGTTCAAATCCAAATCAGGGCGGCCGCGATCGAGACCATAGTTGTCGGTGACAGTGGTAAGATAGGCGTGCCATTTGCTCTCAGCGCTCGACAAGTCGGCGGCCGCATGCGACTTAGCATTGAAACCCCTGGATTTGTTGTCGTGTGGAGGACTGAGAGGTCCGCTCAGAAAATGGTGTATAGAACGACGGTTAGGAACCAAGGGTTTGTTGATCACTTTCGACAAGAAATCATCCGAATCGGTTGCAGAAGAGCTGACATGATTAGGCAAGCCCCAGTCTGTGGTCTGTGGAGATGCGTCATCTTGGCTCTGCCAGTCAAACTCATTGGGAGGAATTCTGGCGCGCTTCGGGTAACGATCTAACAGTCTCTCGCAACCTGTGGAAGAACTGTCCAGGGGGTGACTGGTAGCCTCGAGAGAGTGACGGAGAACTGAAGTCGCTGCAAAGCTGAACCCTGAAAGTGATCCCAGGCTGGAGCTTGTATCCGCCGGGGATGGGTACGACACACCGTCCAAGGATTGCAAGGATGGATTGTACCTTGGAACAGCATCACGAGGCACTGTAGCCGCGGCGAATGGAGTCGACTGAGTTAAAGGGACATGGAAAGAAAAGACAGATGCATGTCCACTGGACTGTGAGTCAGGTGAGTCAATCGACGTCTTCCTTTTTGTCCGGCCCTCCCAGTTGAGTCTGATACTGTAGTCGCAGGCATCTCCTTGTCGCTGGCAGTTCAGACAAGACGGCTTTTCTTCGCCGCTGCGACGGTCACACACATGTAAGCAACGGTAAGAAATAAGAATAAGGTAATGAGAGGATACCCACCATTTAACCTTTCGTGCCTTGCACGGCCTAGATCTCTTCGAGGTAAGCAAGTTGTCGTGCCGCAACGAGGCATTAATCAGGCCACTTACCAGCAGCCCTTACGGCTTCTCCGCTTCGGCTCAAAGCCATTGGGCCTTTTGGGTCGAGGCATTGGATGGGCGATCTCGATTGGGTTGGGTACAGCGATCCGATGAAAAGGAACAATGGTATCTTGGCAAATTCCTTCGAGGCTTACAACAAGCCAGGCTCACGGTGTGGAGTAAGACCGCCATGCAGGCCAGAGACTTTTACCTTGTCCCAATAGACTGTGTAATTAGTTCTCTAAAACTGTACACGGTATAGATGAACTTGAGGTATTAGGAATCAAACATCAACAAAGCAACTATGGGGTAATAATCAAGTGAAGTGGGTAAAGTCAAACTAGCCTCCCCTGGTAGACCGTGACTTACCCCTCGCTCACCCTGATCGCGCGATCTCAAAGCGGCGATGCGCACTCACTGAATCCGGAAGGGCAGTTATCAGGCGGGGGTGCTGAAGATTTTCTTCAGTAGGTGTTTCAAGTTCTTCAAAGCTTGTATATTAGTTATCAGGACTTCTTCAATGGCGTCCTTCCCACATCTCTGTCCTGGACAAAGAGAAGATAAAAAAGAGAGAGAAAGACGAAAAAGAAACGACAAGGGCAAGATTCGAACTTGCGCTCCCGAAGGAATTTGATTTCAAGTCAAACGCGTTAACCACTCCGCCACCTTGCCGTTAGGCATTTTATTTAAGCCGTAATCCAATTAGTAGACATTATGAGTGGCTAATGTCTTAACACATAACAAAAATATTTGGCTGTTCTCTTCGGGGGCGTGCGTCTGTCCACCCGACTGGTGTCGATTTGTCTAAAACTCCCAACAGCCTTCGGTCCGGGGTCTGTTGGATAAATCACGAAATCATTGCCTTCCACTGATTTCCCAGTAACCTTAAATGCCAAACGAGCTGCAGGGTCATCATTCCTGGAACTTGTAGCATAAAGCTGATGATGTCTTTGCCCTGCAGGCGCAAGCTCCACTTGAATTATAGCCCCGTGTGTGTTATCAATAGCCGCGCGTCTTATTTTGAGCTTCATGAAATGAACTTGTACTCGAAGATGGTCCTTCTGCCAGTTCGATCTACCCGTCATGTCCTACGTTATCTTTTGCTTGCGCAGGCCGTTAGTATGTGTAGGACGTAAACGGGTATATAAATTTGATTCTTCCAGAGATACAACGAAAACTCCATATTTTACATACAGGTCACAGATGCCAAAATAATGGGGGAAAAGGAAAGGAAAGACCTGCAAGACCAATTAAACTCTAATTGATCTTTGAAAGACCTATAGTAAATTATAAAAAATATTGACACCAGTCGGATGGACTGACGTCTCTCAAGAATGAAGCCAACATTGTCTTGATAGTCTTGACAGATTCTAAGTTTCTACAAGATACCATCCCAGACGGCAAGGTGGCGGAGTGGTTAACGCGTTTGACTCGAAATCAAATTCCTTCGGGAGCGCAAGTTCGAATCTTGCCCTTGTCGTTTCTTTTTTTTTCTTTTCCTGCCCACTACCTCTCTATGCTGGTGCTCTAATTAGTCACTCTGCCATCACGTGATCACAAGTTCTTCTACGTGATCACAAGTTCTTCTACCTATGGCTGCATTTTTGCAGAAAATCGTCTACTGGTACTCCGTACTACGTACGGAGTAGAGAACCAGGGATTACCCCAGAATGTCGGATCGAGTTGTTTCCGTGCCGTTATCTGTGGGCCCGCTGCCAGCTACCGCCTGCCAATACGGGCTATTGCCCGGGTTGCTTCGGTTTTCTCCTGTTACATCGTCATCTTAAGTATACATTTCTTCTGTACGATCGCAAGGCACGTTTTCACAAGCAGCTTGTGATTTCTCGCAACTCTCACAATCACTGTCCCCTCTGGCTCTGAAAATGGCTGCGTCAAAAACTTCACAGTTTCTTATCAAGAGACATCCTCTACAACGGATGGCCAGCCCATCCAGAGGATTCTCAGCTCTGGTTCATGTCAGTTGGTAGCTCCTGGCCGTCGTCCGACCCGTGGCTGACTTCCGCTCTCCCAGGTGGCTGGACTCGCCAGTTTTCTCTGGTCATTCAAATTGTATGTATATAGATCTCATTGAGTTGGTTGATACTTTTTGGAAACTATATTCGTCCAATTTCTGGCTTACAACTTTCTGACATGGTCGCAGCATGCATGAAAACCCCAACCGGGCGTAAGTGTCTTCAGCCTCTCTCGGAAGCTTCGGCATGCTGATTTTTTCTTCAGTAACGAGGCCTATGGCTGGCACTTTCAGTACTTAACAGTCATTGGGTTGACTCTGGCTACACTCACCTTCGCCGTCGGCCTACTTGCAGACATGACGTTGTCCCCTCGACTGTTTCTGATCAAGAATCTCTTGTCTATCTGCAGCGCTCCTATGGAGGTCCTGATTAGCATTCTCTACTGGAGCTTACGACTGGTAACTTTCGAGACTTCCGCTCAAATTTTCACTAGGTTCTAATGCTGTCGCCAGATTGATGAGCGCTTGGTGCTTCCCGACTGGGCGGTCATGCCCATGCATGCCGGTAATTCCGAGGACTGTTGCATTCTGTGAGCCTGCTGCTGACAACTATTGTAGATATCAGCTTCCATGCTATTCCATCTATCGTTATGATGATCGACTTGCTCTATTTCTCTCCGCCTTGGACCATTACTGTTCTCCCTGCTTTGGGCTTGTCGGGAACCATTGCCTTCGGCTATTGGTTTTGGGTTGAGCTCTGCTTTCAGCACAATGGATGGTATGACTCAGCTGTTTAGTACGCGCCTTGAAACTATATCACTGACCATCAATCAGGTACCCATACCCGATCTTTGAGCAGCTGCCAACTCCCGGCCGCATTGGACTGTTCACACTCAGCGCCGTTGTCATGGCGTTGAGCACCGCTACCTTGAAGTGGCTCTATGGCCGTGTTAATGGCTACGGTACCCACACTACGCCTCGATCTCGTCCTGGGGCCGTCAAACAGAATGGCGGTCTGTAAAGGCCCCTGCCCTCGCAGTTTCGCGGGGTTTCTCCTTACGGCATCAGCAAAGGTGTTCGCTTAGCGTTTCGAAGGAGTACAAAAGTATCTGCGATAGAATAACTCGTGTTATTTACGCTATATGTATGAGAAGATAGAACGACTTGCATAGGATCATGACATGCCATATACTACATTGCGTCATTCAATCAGTGATTTTATATGGTCACGTGGGCGTGCCTCGAGCTCAGGCTGTATCTCAAGCAAACGCCCTTGACGCCCGTTCCAATAACAAATCAATTGGACTATTTATTACCGTAAGATCGTATTTCTTTTAAGTGAATCCCTTATCAGGTCAAGTATGAATGTTGGGCTACTTTTCTTCGAAGCAAGCATACTTCGTCGTCTCGGCTTATGTAATCTGATCCAAGCTCTCCGCCGCGAGAGCTCCGCCGTCTGCCAAAGTCCACCTGATCCATCTCATTTCTCACCATTGCACACTTCCTCTTCGAGACCCTGCTCTGCGTCGCTTGACTCGATTTCTCCACAAGATGCACGCCAACGCAATCAGCGCTCCCATCCGCACGGCCGTGCTGGGCAGCCGCTTCTCCTCGGCGGCTCTCGGTCCCTTCGCCCACTCGACCCGCTCGACGACCATCTATCAGAAATGCCAGAACCTCACCGTAAAACACCAAAGGCGAGCGGCAAGCACGGTGTCGACACGAATCAACGCGGTCCCCTCCCGCAAATGCCTCCAGCCCGCGGCGTTGACGACATGCCGCCCTCAGGCAAAGATTTTGCTCTCCCCCATCCTCCGCAACACCTCCTTCCGCGCGAACTTGACCGCAGCCGCCGCCCGCTCGGGTGACGTGAAATTGGACTGGAACACATTCTTCAAGCTCCGCACGTCTCGTCGGCGATTCACCCTTGCCTCGTCCATCATTATGTCGGTCGTCGGCACCGCCGTTGGTGTGCAGGTTCTCTCGACACGAGACCTTGAATCTCTCGGTGCACAGGTGATGGGATTCGATCCGTTCATTGTCCTGGGCTTGGCAACGATAGCGTGCGGTGCGGTCGGCTGGCTCGTTGGGCCTTTCCTCGGAAACGGTGTCTGGAGTTTGATGAACAGGAGGGCCCGCGCTTCTTTCCTGTCGGTAAGTCAAGTCCAGCTAACGTTGCGTCGACCTATGATCGAATTGATCAGCCTCGTTGTTAACCACTCTGCTCTGCGGTAATATAGAAAGAAAAAGAATTCTACGACAGAATTAAGCGCTTCCGCGTCGACCCCTCTTCCCAGTCCATGGCGAACCCGGTTCCCGACTACTACGGCGAGAAGATCGGCAGCGTGCAGGGATACAGACAGTGGCTCAAGGACCAGCGGGCGTACAACCGCAAGAAGAACAGGGGCATCTTCTAAATGGGGGATGGGGATATACAAGTCGCACTCAGCCATGGGGAATCTTTTTTTGTATGTTAGCAGACAGCTACGGCGTATTCTTTTCTTTTCAATGAATTGATTGTCTTCTCTCTTAAAGTTTCTGTTCATATATCTCCGTCTTTTTGGTTCCTCTATCCCCTCGTGGATGATCGCAGAAGACTGGAAGCTTGTTATTGCGGTGAGACCGTGGTCTCAATTGTGACCAGTGTTACGATAGCACCTAGAGGGAAGCCAGAAGTCTACCTAGCTCATGTAACATTCTTAACTCCTCTCACGACTTCCAAGCAATAACAATCCTATCTAAATATGTCAGAAGCCAGGGAACCATGATACTCGGTATACATCCCTCGGTTAAAATGGCGATAGGAACCAAGCCCGCAAGCTTACAGTTTCCTGTTTCTCGGTATCCATCTCTCCTCAGCATGAAGATCGATACATGTATATATACAACCCCACTGTATTCATTCGAAACAATCTTACTATTGATGGCATAATGCCCACATATCGTATGCAACTGACTACATCCATCAATAAAATAAAATCTCGGTGCCTACCTCTAATCAGATTCGAACCTAGATTTTCCCTACCTAACCTATCAGAGGCGTCCTCCTTACCAACTAGACTATAAAGGGGGCCGTTAGTCCCTCGATGCCTCGTTATATACCGGGAAAGAGCTAGAATATACCTACCGAACAGCGAGGTAGCCTGGTGGTCAACGTCTCCGGACGTAAAGGCATAAGCCTTCGGTCCAGCGTTTGATCCCGGCTGGGAGGCTCACGGGGAAAAGCAACTTTTCATAGGACCGGCCGCAAGGCGAGGGCCGAACCTTAACCTTTTGCTTCTTGCCCTTTCGTGCGTCAAGGTCTATCTAGGTGGGTAGGTATACATGTCACCTCTCATTCCCTGGTCCAGTCCTAGTCAATTAATCGCTAATAAAAATAACCTTGTGGATTCCAATTCCCACCAAACGCCCGATAATAAGGCAATTCTGTGATATCAGTCGAATTCGTCGAGTATGTTGTCATACTCTTGTGATACGGGTGTTCATGTATATAAATCAGCAAACTTTCAATGGCTACCACAGTTTCCTCCATATCCCCACCCGTAAATGCAATGTTTTATTAAAAAAAAAAAGCCTTCAAGTACCTCGCTTTCGATTCTATTTCCCTTTTCTTTTCTCGAGGTATTTAAGCTCACGCATAGAATCCACAAAACAAGCTCCACTGCATATCGACATGTGGGGATTGCGGGGTAATAAATAAGCTCACCTTCAGCCAAGCCACAAGAATGCCGAAGATCCAACAGTGGACATTCTAGGTAATCAGTAAATAATGGACACGATTGTGGAAGTTGGTGTCATCTATCTATCTATCTACATGATTGTGTCTATAACCCATCTATATACAACAAGTCAACCAACCAAACAGAACCCCCCAGCCTACTGCTGGAAATCCTTCATCAAGTCCGCCAACATGCGCGTCAACTCCTTAAACGCCTCCTGCCTCTTGGTCTCAAACGCCTCGAACGAGAAACTCGCCCTGCCGACGGGAATCTGCTCGTCGCCACGACTCAACTTCGTCCAGGTCTCCTCCGTGAACTCATCCAGCGGCATACCGATCAAATGCCCGTTCTTGATATCCGGCTGGTGCTTCGCGTCGTGCAGCTCCGTCTGCACCGCGGGCGGGTAGATCTCGACGACCTTGACATTCCCAGGCCCGGCCTCCATCTGCACGCGCAGCGTCAGAATAAAATGGTGCAGGGCGGCCTTGGAGGCGCAGTAGTTCGGGCAGCGGACCATGGGGACGAGGCCGAGCTGCGAGGTGGTGTAGACCAGGGCGGTCTGGGCGGGCTGGTTCTGGAGGTGCGGCAGGAAGGCGACGGTGATGGCGATGGCGGCGTTGTAGTTGGTGGTCATTTCCTCGTTGACGACGGCCATGTCCACGGTGGAGGGCTTGGTGAAGTCGAAGCCGCGCTGGATGCCCGAGTTGACGAAGACGCAGTCCAGGTCCGGGTGTTCGGTGGTGACTTCGGTGGCGAATTGAGGGATCTGTTGTCGCCATTACACCGGGCCAGTCCAGGTGGGTTGGGTTTTCCCAATGCTGACTTGAAAGACATACATACCTGGTCGAGCTTGGTGATGTCGAATGCCTTCGCCGAGGCCTTGTCGCTGCCATGTTGCTTGACGAACTCGTCGAGGTTCTCCTTCCTGCGTCCGGAGACGACGACGGAGATGCCGTTCTCGACCAGTTTGCTGGCCAGAGCTCTGCCAATTCCGGAGGTGGCTCCGATAACGAGGACCTTCTTGTAGGGGAAGGACATTTTTGCCCAGGGGTATTTTTGCTTCTGAAGGATAAGCTATAAAACAGTCTGAACGGTCAATTCCAATATCAGAATGGACAAGATAATTTTCTAGTATTATACAATCGAGAAAAAAAAAGACAGCTCCAGAAATACTTCCCCACCGTAAAAGCCAGAATATGTCCGCTATCTCCGTGCACAATCTGAAACAGCCACTGTAAATTGCTTGTCCGTGGAATTGGCAAGTGGATACATCACAATTAGTGGCAAATGGCAAGAGTCCGCGAGATTCATTTTCTGTGTTTCATGCTGTGTCAATGTGTTAAACTGTTTTTTTTTTTTCTTTGGCAGACGCCCTTGTCGACAAGAAATTTAAGCTAGCGGGCTAAAGATTTACCCTGACACGTGGGAACAGGGAAGGGCGCGGATGTAAGAACTTTATTTGGTAAGTTTGGTCGAGGAAGGGGATGTCAATGCTGGTAGTAAGATGAATAATTTCAGTTCCAGTTTCGTGGACATCAGATGACGGCAGGAAAGAAGACCAAGGTAAAAACATCGGGAAGAAAAGGTGTTCTTCGTCCCAGGCTAGACTTGAATAAGACAAGTCTAGATCCAAGAAGATCTCTAAAACCCGCAGTTAAGCCATAACTTCTTCCACTCCTACCCAAACTCTCCCTGATTACGTTACTCGACCCTCCATCTTTATCCCCCCCAGTATATACATCCTCCAGAACCTTCCATATAGGTCCCCTCTTCGTGAAGACAGGTACATACGACCACAGGGTGTGGAAAACAGGGCTTCCCGTCCGCTCAGCCGTACTTAAGCCACACGCCGGTAGGTTAGTAGTTGGGTGGGTGACCACCAGCGAATCCCTACTGTTGTATGTTTTTTTCTTTCTGATCTTTTTGATCCGTTCGGTTTAGCACCCTCGCCGCCCTATCTTTACCCCCTTCACCCTGTTCACTTGAAGCTCACCTGAACCGCCTGAACGTCAATACTGCGAACCCAGTGACCCTGCTTAATCCCTGTCCTACTGATATATCTTCTTCCAGCAGCACTCTTCAGGTTTATGAAATTATGATGTCCTATCGACGGTTTTACAAACCTCTGACCGCTCATTGGTTTACGTATGTTGCAAATATTGTGGGATTTACAAAGCCTACCTAGTCCTTCAGCGCCGTCTCCAGACCCAATAGGAGATGGCGGCCAATTCTAACCCAGCTACGAATACGCCTTTGCTGGAGACCTTGTTCTCATTTTCCAAAACGACAGCATCCAACGCTTCAACTAGACAAGTCAAATTCTAACAGGCACCCTGAGTGCAGCATTTCTCAATTATTAGCCTAATCCAGATGTCTTTTATGCTAGGGAGGGTTTCCCTCGGCGGCCATGTGGCTTGGAAGCGTGATTTTTGTGAAGATTAAACTTGTAGGGATTTCTGGTCATAATCTCGTACATAACAGTGCCCAATTCTCTGATATTAGTTTGAATTAAATAGCCGTTGTTGTTAGCTGTTTCCATGTTAATGTGAAGGGGCACGATTGTTGGTATAGTAAAGTCGTAGGAGATAGCATCCTTCTGCGGAGCAGCTAGTGTGTCCTGAGTCCGTCACCTTTCAACTTTAGAAAGGGCTCTGACATTACCCAGAAATTGTATTTTCCTAGGCCTATCCAAAAATCCATAGACAATCCCTTAAGCGAATCTTCCCGTCTCTGACGTAAAGTTGGAAGATAGAAACTTAGTTACAAGGCCAAAACTTCCAAGATACACCTATTCGAGAAGGCAGGTGTAGATCAGACTGGAAATTGAATAGCATGTTTGGCTCCTCCTTGTCATCTGCTGGTAAGTTTGGAGGACGGAAATCCATAAGATAATGGTCGAGTTGTCTTGTCGAAGGCTCAACTGCCTCAGCAGCCACTGGTTCAAGTTTTTCTCTTGGCACGCCTCCAAGAATCATTCCATGATATGTCCACCGACGCATCTCTAGATATTATTTTGATGGTACAGCTGTATTGTGCAGACCCGAAATCGATGGAAAAGTCACAGAGACCCTTCATTTTCCGTTGTCGTGGCCTTAGGCCTAGGTGGGAATAGCCCGTTGGTCAGCTTCTGCGAAACAGCTTCAATATTCTCATCCTATTGCGAGGCTTTGGCGGATGTCGTAACGAACTTAATATTTCAGCGGTGTCTAATATTGGTTAATGACTAATAGGAAGAACCTGACTGGGTTCTGCCAGCATGGGTCGAGAAGATGTAAAACGACTAGCTGTAAGCTCCGAGTTCTCACCGGAAGACTGGGTGGAAGGACATTGAAGAGATTTTTGCCAGGCTTTCAGATCCGCTGTAGCTGCAACAGTATGAGGATGGGCAGGGCCCAATTTTCGGTCTTGAAGTCTCACACAGGCTCCCAGTATAGTTAGAGCCTCAGCATGTCGGCCCAGCTTCTTTAAAGTATGAGATAAATTCCACATACTGGTCAGGGTGTCTGGATGCTCGGGCCCCAGTACTGTCTTCCTTGTCTCTATAACTTGCACCTCCAGCTTTTCCGCCTCTATCCATCGTCCCTGATTCCAGTACGTAGATGCCATCCACGCCATACTATCAAGCCTCTCTTCATCACCATTCTCAAGCCTTTATCTTCTCTTCTCTAAGATTCTTTAAAAAATATCTCTGCTTCACGATATCTTCCATCACTGTAAAGGCACTGTCCAACACGCTGAACTAACCGTTCTCGGTCTTGTGTTCTCCCTCTGAAACTCCTTGCTTCTTAGGATAAACTGAGCGTGAGGCAGGTACTCCCGCCATAGTATCCGATTTTCATGCGCATCAGAGGGGAACACATCACTCAACCGTTTTCCTGTCTTGACTGCCCACTTCTCAATCATCCCTTCATTTCTCAGCCAGTTTCTTGTTGCGAAATGGACAAGTCGATGGAGACTGACTCCAACCGCTTTAGCTTGATGGTGGGAATTGGGGGAGGAGTTCCAAGTCTGAAAAATGATGTTCGGTTGGGTGATATCGTGGTCAGCAAGCCTACTGGCGTCTGGGGCGACGTCGTGCAATTTGACTACGGCAAGAGGGTCTCCAGCGGATTGTTTCAACAAAACAGGATGATGAACCAGCCACCGCAAGTCCTTCTAAATGCGATCGCCCATTGCAAGCGGATAACATGCTGGGTTGGAGCCAAAGTATCAGAGAGGTCATATCAGAAGTATTCGTGAACAACCATGAGATGAGAACTCAATGTTCAAGGCCGTCACAGGATCATGATCAGCTTTATAAGGCCACATATGATCACCCCGACAGCGAGGATACTTGCATTATCTGTGATCCGAAACAGCTGATACGCCGAGAACCCCGGACCTCGGATGAACCTCAAATTCATTATGGACTCATTGCCTCCGGCAGTCAAATGATGAAGCATGGCCGGACGCGTGATTAACTCGCAAAAGCGTATGGAATGCTGTGCTTTGAAACGGAAGCGGCGAGATTGATGAACCAGCTGCCGTGTTTGGTCATTCGAGGAATTTGTGACTATTCTGATTCACATAAAGATAAACAGTGGCAAGGCTATGCAGCTGTTACAGCGGCAGCTTACGCGAAAATACTTCTATCAGCAATTTCTGTGAACCAGTCCCGGAAGATCCAAGCATCCCAAAAAGCATGCTGGATGGTGCCTTTTGAACGGAACTCGCGATTCCTTGGCCGGCAAGATGAAATTATCGAGCTAGGAGAGAAATTCTTAAGCACGGATGGGACGCGGACAATGGCCATAACGGGCTTAGGAGGAGTAGGGAAGACGTAGATCGCCCTCGAACTCGACTATCGGGTCCGAGATCAGAAACCAGAATGCTCCATCTTCTGGATCGCATCAACCAGAACGGAAACGATCGAACAAGGATTCATGAGCATCAGCGAGCAGTTGGGACTACGAGATGTGTCACCTGCGGATGTGAAAGCACGGTTGAAAGCCCACCTCAGCTCAGAGGCAGCGAGCCCGTGGCTGCTCATTATTGACAATACCGACGATATGGCTATATGGATAACATCCAATGGCTCCTCTCCTGCGTTAAAGACATTCCTCCCAAGAAGTAAACACGGCTTTCTTCTTTTTACCACACGAAACCAACAGTTGGCAACTAAGTTAGTCGGGCCAGACGTGATGAAGGTTTTGAAATGGATGATGAGAGGGCAACAGACTTGCCACGAGTATTATTGATTCAGAAAACCCTGATCAATAACCGTCCAAGTACTACTGGACTCCTGCGTCAGCTCAGCTATCTGCCATTAGCTATTATACAAGCCGCCAGCTACATCAACGAAACTGAATTGTCTTTGGCCGCCTACCTGAAGCTCCTTCATCAACAGGAAGGTGCGATGATTGAGTTGCTCAGTCAAGACTTTGAAGATGAATGGAGATATGCAGAGATTAGAAACCCAGTGGTGGTCACGTGGCTCATTTCTTTCCGTCAGATTCAGGCATTGAATGCTTTAGCGGCAGATTACCTATCATTTATGTCTTGCATTGATTCCCGGGACATCCCCAAGTCACTTCTTCCACCCGATGATTCACAGATCAAGCAGCAAAGTGCACTGGGGCTTCTCAAGGCTTATTCGTTCATTACCGGACGAGCAGACGACTATTTTCTGAAATGTGGCTCGCATTTAGGCAGCCACAGTCGCGGTAGAAGTGGTGCCATCCGCCGCTCACGGACTGCCAGGCGATGGGATTTCTGAAGATGGTGGTGAAGGGCCTGTCGGGGCACCGCCATCTTACAGGGCCGACAGACGGCCATTTGCTCTCCAGCAAGGTATATCATGAGATCGGTAAGATGGGATGGCAGACCTGCGAGCGTCGCAGGCGGTTTCTCCTGCATCGGCTCTGGTGGGGAAACTGGAGGAGAGGTTTTGCTCGAATCGATCCGGTCCGGAGCTGCGTTGTTCATCCAGGTCAGCTGTAGGATTGCCATGATGTCGAGCGGGCTTTTTGAATGAGGTTCAGGATTGTACTTGGGAGGAAATTAGGCTCGAGGCAATGGGGAAAATATCGATCAATCAAATGAAGCAGTTCAGGGGATTAAAAGCACCATGGCACCACGGAACCACGACACGAGGGCGATCGCGAGCGCGTACTGCCAAGATTGTGTTCGTTGCTTTTTCTTCGATATCCATGACAGGGATCCTGCTGGTAACTAACGTAATTCACCACCGAGTGGGCCACCCAATCACTTATTCTACACTTTTATTGATATAACTCAACCACAACGCCTTTATATTCATTAATCTCTTCTTGGACAGGCATTTTTCTTATGCCCTATCTCGCTACAATTACCACATTTAGGTAGACGCCGCGCTCTCGGTGCTTGCGTAGCCTGCGCTGATATTACCCTCGGACCTATTCTTGGCTCAAAGAACTGATTATGAGCTTCCTCAAGCTCCTGTGCTTCTCGTACTGATAGGCCTTCATCGTGGGCTATCCATCTATTCACACGAGCGCGCTTTTGCTTTTGTGTAGCGTTTGCAGCGCGTAGCTGCTTATTTTCTTGCTCGAGAAATATACCGTTTTGCATCGCGATTTGACAGCCTTTGATAAGCTGGTTTAACGCAGCCTGCGACAGTGATGGCGGACTTTTAGAGCGCCGCTTTAGGAAAGCTTTGATTGACGATGCTTGCTTTAGAAGCTCGTCGACGTTCGCGGGTGTATGCGGGCAAAAAGCGCTTGATTGACTACCGCGGCTTGCGGGTGGCGTAGGCGTCCGAAGTTGGATATTAAGCTTTGACAGCACTGGTTGAGGCTTAAATGGTACTAATCCTGCTGCTTGGAAGCTATTTTGAATCGTATCCGATTTGAATGCGTCGGCGCGAGCTTGTGGATATGCTAACAGGAAATCAAGCTTATCGATGTCATTGATCCTGTGAGGAAGCGCATAGAATAAAATATCATTGGCTATCTAACGAAAATACGAAGCATGGGAAAGGAAAGGAAGAGATCTTTTTGATTTTGATTTGATTACTATTTAACGTCACTCGGCGGGTCACGTGGCGAACGTGACCTGCGGCCTCCCAAGAAGTGTGCGTAATCTCCCTCACTAAATTTGCGATCACATGACAGAATAGCCAAGCCCGTTTACCAGCCAATCATAGTCACCTCCATTTTGCGATTCACTTAAGATACATTGTTGCTGGATGTCGGTATCTACCCCAAGTCCGTGGCATGCTTCGCATATTACAACGATGCTTGGCTTCCTCCACCAAAGTACGATTCATTTGATTACAAGCCATAAATCTTTCCACAAACTTCTCATTTCCCTTTGCCACTTGATCCTCGAAAAGTACCATAGCATCCGCCATCACTTTTCTGAACTCCGCTACCTGCGTTTCCATTGATGCAGCCTCCTGATCATCATCTTTCTCATCCTGCTCCGACTCGCTTTCTGAGGAGTCGAATCGCGACTCTTGGACGTCATCTGCGTGAAGCTTATTGTCTCCGTTTGATCCCAATATATCAGCATATTCCGGCCGCAGCATCAATCGCGGATCGTTCCAAAAGGGATAGACAGTTCGGCGGCTGACTGTTTGAAGAATTCTGGGCTGGGTGATTCAAAGAAATGGACAATGTGTTTGCAGATAAGGAAGCGACTATACAGGAAGGATTTGCAGGAACAAACCCAGTTGACTGGATTTGTATGGTATTCCTTCAATTTATCTGGATGAACTGCCTTACAGGCTTCTTTTCTCCATTGCTTTTTGAATGCCTCTCGCCATCGAGCTTTGAATATCCGGAATTGCCCACTGGATATGGCTGTCATTCGATGGACCGCATCGGGAAGAACTCGAGACGTTAAAACCCATACTACCAGGTCAACCCGAGGCCGATTAAATCGATGCAGATAGTCGTGCTTCAATGTCCGCCAATGCGACTCCACAATCATCGTTGTTTTCACCACCGGAATCTCGGCTGAGTCAGCGGCTCGTGCCCACAGCTTCCATTGATCTGGACTGTACCAGTTGATATACAGATAAGCCCAAAGACGGTAATACCCACGAACCTTGCACCACGTGTACATCTCTGCCGCACATTCACGATGCAAGGTCTCCGAGGACTTATACGTACCATTCGGATCAGGGATGAGAGGATGGAGGTTAAAGTGTCGGCAGAAGATTTCCAACACTGTATCACGGTCATCCTTGGTTGCTGGTTCAAGTCTCCCTATTTCGCTGATTTTGTCACTTTTTGACGGACATTGGCAATCACCGAATCTATGGCTCACTGGTCGGCGGGTTGGTAACGAGCCCCAGCAGATTTCCAAATCTGGGATCAACTTTTGAGCGTCATCTGGCCTATAGTGGTTTTGCGTCTTGGTGCTTTTAGACGAATAGCTTCATGCTTACAGCCCGTTTTACATGCCAGTAGCAAAGTTGAATTTTGGCCCCCGGCCACACTGCGGTGACTGCTGCAATTTCTGACGGATCCTTGTCAATTGCAACGCATCTTAGATTAAACCCAAACTTTTTCAGGCGCTCGAGAAATTGCTGGATAATATAAGTTGTTGCTCCTGGATCCGCCCGGACGGGTTTATTCTCAGCCGGGTTGGCCTGGGTAGGCTTTAGCAGCTCTACCAAGCAGTATGCAAGCGGAACACCAGTACCTTCGACTTCAGCCAACACTGCAAATAGGTCCATCCCACCACTATTGGTTCCGAACGTGGAGTCCATCACTAATTGAGGAACGCAGTTGCGCAGCTTTTTGATAGCTTCAGAGGCAAAAAAGCCTAATGCCCTAAGGTTTCCTGCTGTAAAGACACCATGGTAATCACGATAGCGACTGTCTTCAGAAAGAAGTATTGTGGCCGAGACAAAGGGATCCAAGTCCCGCTGCCAGATCTCCGCGTTCGCTTTCTGCCAGAGATAGTAGACTTGATGTCTGGTCACAGGTTTCCCTTCGTGAATCTGTCGAATCTCACGGTGTATTTCAGATGGAGTCTTAGTCGACACGAGTGAGTTGATCAATTCTTGCACAACTGGCGACAGTTCAATGTCTTCATAAGGCATATGCCATTTGTGATGGATTGAAAGCGTAAGGGTTCGACTTTGTAAGCATGGCCGTATAGTGAGCTTGCTGTGGCATGGAAATCGCGTCATACGGCGGCCATCACGCTGCTTCTCGACTTCCACTGTAGACCGATAGCTTTTAACATGTGTCAGGTCTTGGGAACAGTGGTATTGGTATGTGCAGCTTGGAAATTCGTTCCCCTGTGGGTGAAGCGGAATCCTCCGTGTTTCCAAATAATCTCCGTAAGATCCCGCATTGCGGCGTTCATCTCAGATCTAAGATATGAGCGACCATCAGCATCATGTTCATTGCTTTCTGCAATTTCCGGGGCACGTAGAGAACCAAAGTTGACTGGTAGAGCGTCCAAATTAAACACATGGTTCTCATTCAATATCGACAGTCGGTTCTAAGAAGCAAACAGGTTAGTATCGTTTCTATGGTATATGCATCAACTTGGACTCGTTCATCCTTGTGTCTTAGAATTACTTGCCTGTGTTCTCCAATTGCGAAGAAGCAGAATGAAATTCTCCCACTCATCGAGCTCCAGAGAACGTTTTCTGCTATGACGCCTGCATGTTTTGTTCAGCTTCCCTTTCTTATTAATTTGGAATTCATCTGCAGCATAGAATCTTGCGCATTTACTGCAAAAAATTGGATCTGCTGCTGCAGCTTCTTGTGGATTCATCCTTAAAGAGGCTTATGGAACAAAACAATTAGTTATGGGGAAGCAACGCGCATGTAAACAGAAGACGAAAAAGGAAAGGCTGCTGTTGGCTAAGACGGGATAGGCACATGTCACATGATCGCAAATTTAGTGAGGGAGATTACGCCCCCATACTGCGGATTAGGCTTCACCGACCCGCAGAGCTTACTGCGGGGTCCCCGGGTTTCTCCCTCCTGCAACTGCCTCACGAGAGTCAGCCGCTCGCCTCCGCAAGTTGCTCGTCATCTCTCACGCAGTCAAGACTCGATTTTTTGATCTTTATTCTCTCCCTTCGAGATGACGTCCTTCAGCCAGTCCAGCACCGTTACGCCTGTCCCCCAGGACTCGGCATGGCCCCCGGCCCATATCTGGGAGACCATGAGCACGGCGGACCGCGCCAGTTGGCTAGAACAGATACAAAGGGACAGGACCAGGCGTCTTGAGATGGATGAAGCCGAAATCGACCTCCGCCGTAGGAGGCCTCGTGCGGACCTGCAAGTCGACGAGGATAATCAGGAGGAGAACCGTGAGCCACCCCCTGAGGTAAAACCACTCATCGATATATTCCCGGGTGTCTCTGCCGCCCTTCTTACCCGGGTCTTCGAGAGAAAGTTGAAGGCGACCGAACTTATATACTTCAAAGTGAAGTCAGTCATCGATGTAGATTAGGAGGATAGGGTCTTCAAGATAACCGAGTCAGGAGGCACAGTAGGCTTCAAGAAGGCAGCATCATCGCTTAAGGACTGGGGTCCTAACCCCCAAATATGGACCAACTGCTTCCTTACCTACTTGGCAGTCATAGGATATCTCTTTGGCGACAAGCACCCTAAGGCCGTCCCCAACTTGCTCATGTTTATAAGACAGATCCTGGACGTCGCTCTGACCTATCAGTGGCCGGAAGCAGTACTCCCTCTGGCTCTCAACTTCCACCAATACATACTGGATAAGGGAGAGCTGTCCACGGAGAGTTACCTAGTCACTGCCCAGTTTCGCGAGAAATATCTCCGCCACAACCTCACTCTATTAGCTAAGTCACCACCACAGCCTTCAGCAGCCCGAACTCGCCATACAAGGTCTACCAGATCCTCGAACAATGATACAGAGGTTTGCGATAAGTTCAAC
The DNA here is from genome assembly GCA_027569715.1 of Hamigera avellanea. Taxonomy (NCBI): domain Eukaryota; kingdom Fungi; phylum Ascomycota; class Eurotiomycetes; order Eurotiales; family Aspergillaceae; genus Hamigera; species Hamigera avellanea. Next base: position 120,561 of record JAPDKU010000078.1, read on the forward strand.
ACGACGGGGTGCCTCTGGGACGGCTGCAAGAGGCGCCATGAATGTACCGTATGCGGGTTAAGTGAGCATGGTGCCTTATCTTGCCGCAAGAAAAAATAGCAAGCAAGCAGTGTGGCGATGAGAGAAAACGCCAGAGCAGCCTCCTACTTCTTACCGCCAACCATAATGCCTTCAGGCCAGCCAGCAAGGCCCAATACAGCTATCCCATTCCCCGTTTTCAACCCAGAACGCTCAAAACTGCAGCCTTCTCCTTCGCCGCTACATGCACAAAGATGGCGCAATCTCCTTTGTTACTATCCTGGCGATCTTGGGCCTACTCTCGCTGGCATCTTAACCTACGGCGTCCAGATCGGCTACAGGGGCAAGATACAGTCATGTCACTCCACCAACCACTATATTCACGAACCCAGCATTATCACGGCCAAACTAGCAGAGGATCTTGACCTCTGTCGAGTTAGACTGGCCTCAAAACCTTCGTTCATTTCGCCTCTTGGGCTAGTCCCTAAGCATGATAGGCGATGGCGCCGCATCCATGACCTATCCTGGCCTCCTGGACGAGGCGTTAGCCAGGGTATACCAGACAAACTGGTGAGCCATCGAATACATGAAAATCGACGATATATACGATCAGATCATAAAAGCTGGCCCAGGCTGCATAATTATCAAACGAGACATTAAGGACGCCTTCCGGATAGTCCCCGTTGCCGAGGATAACCAGCATCTCCTAGCCTTCCAGTGGAACGACTCCACCTACGTCGAATGCTGCCTCCCCTTTGGCCTGGCAACAGCTCCGTTTCTCTTCAACCTCTTTGCGGAGGCTCTTCATTGGATACTCCAGTGCCTCCTTCACGCATTTTATATCAACCATTACCTAGATGACTTCATCGCTATCACACATTCCCCCTCAATGTCCGATCCTGCAGGTGCTTTTGACGAGGTCTACCACACGGTAACCGACTACCTAAGCATCCCTCGCAATACAAGAAAGGATGAGCAAGGGACTTGCGTTACAGTCCCAGGAACCCAAATAGACTCCATTGCGATGGAAGCTCGTCTGCCACAAGAGAAGCTGTGCCGCGCCACATTGGACGCCGCAGCTGCCCTCAACGCAACGAGTCTTACCCTCAAGCAAACAGAGAGCCTTCCAGGCTTACTAGCCTTCTGCTCAAGAGTGGTCCGGCTTGGAAGAACAAGGCTACAGTCTCTATACACCTTTCAGGCCGTCTTCCCACATGGGAGCCGCACGCGCCGCCGTATCCCTTACGAGGTACGTGACGATCTGGAATGGTGGAGGGACTCCTTGTCTCTCTTCAACGGCGTACTCCTAGTTGACCCCTGCCGCCGCAACATCACGCATCTTTACACAGATGCCTCCACTACAGGCCAGGGGCTCTTCTTCTTCTCATCAAAGTCTACATCAGACTGCTGGTTGGCCCATTGTCACCAGCGTCATCCATGCAATGCTGCCACATTGGCCCTTGCTCAAGTCGCACATGCGCACATCAATACCACCGAAGTAGACGCCATTCTACAAGGCTTCCTACTCTTCAGCCACCATTGGCTTCATCACACTCTTGTTATCCACACGGATAGCTCCACAGCGCACACAGGACTAAGCAAAGGCTTCCTTCATGGTCCGCCCAATGCACCCTTGAAGAGCCTGCTTACCCTAGCGGCGGCGAGAGACATCCAAATTATGCCACGTTGGCTCCCCTCCGGGGAAAACACATTAGCAGATGCGCTCTCCCGTAATAATCTTCAAGAAGTTGCTAACATTTGTCCCCACTGGCAGGACCTCTCGGTATTGAACCGCCCGCGTGGTTCTCTTCAAGAGCTCATGAGCTCAATGCAGGCCATCTAAAACTGCTATGGAACGGACTCAGCGCCAATACACGCTCCGTCTACCTCTCCGTTCAGCGTAACTACGAGAGACACTGCGCGCTACAAAACCTATCAGCATGGCCAGCGTCAAAACAGTCGTTGATCTCGTGGTTAACCTGCCGACTTCTTGGCAATTCTAACCAAAAAAGCAATCAAGCCAGATACTGCACTGGCAGACTTAGCTGCTCTCCCAGCCTACCATGTCGATAGCTTCCTTGATGACAAACTCTTTGATAACAAACACTTTCGGCGTCTCGTCGACGGCGCGAGAAGACTTAGCCCAATAACCAAAGTACGGACGGATCGCCGCCATGAAGGAGTACAGATCATTCTTGCCAAAACAGGAGATGGAGCATGCCCGGTCGACGCCCTTCAGAAGCTGCTCCTTCTCGACCCCAGGGGACCTGATGCCCCATTGTTCTCCTTTCACAAGAAGACCATTTAGTCGCAACAACTTCCTCTCTACCTTATCGGATAAGCTGAGGGCACTCGGATTACAGACGGACGGCTACTTAGGCCACAGTTTTCGAAAGGGTGTAGCACAGCATGCGCATGACAGTGGAATCCTTGACGACCAGATTCAGGCTCTTAGGTGTGATGATCGTGCCAGCTCTAGAAAAGGTGCATTTTCACTAGGAAACTAGTATGAAGAAGAAAAGGAAGAAAACATGATCGGGCCATGCAGATGGGGAAGCCTTATAGGCCTCGTGCGGCAGAATAGCATCTCCATGTAGGGCGGTGAAATGCAAACGAATCAAACAGCGGTGTGCACGTAGGCGGTCTGTCTCATCGGAACCACGGTAACCATGTGGAGGGCGACTGGTGTTCGCACCTCCGAGACATAGCAAACGGCGCAAACAGGGGTGTTGGGGAGCTGCCTCAGGCCGCTGCGGGCCTGGTCGTCACATTAGGAGGTGGACCTCGGAGGCATTCAGGGTGTATTTCACAACGAACGCGTCGGTCTTATACAAGCTCAACCATCAGTTTCAGACAGGCTCGCCAGCTCCGCTATCTCTGCCGGTTCCACCACCGTCCCCTCCACCCTCCTAGTTTGGCCCGGGTCATTGGGCCCTCTCTGACGCTACGGTCTAAGGCGTTTACGCGTAAGACCGCAGCGACAGGTGACCCGTTGCGGCCAAACTATACATACACTGTCCATCTTGACTGCGTGAGGTCACCAATAAACATACTGATAAGTTGGAGAGCCGGAGGCAGGAGATACTAACTTATCTCCCGCCCAACGCTGATTATTCTGCTGGAAATTAAGGTTAGTATATCCACCACTCAAGATCCCGGGTTTGCGGCGGTTGTTCTTAATAGTGAGGTGGTATAACATCGTATATAGAATGGTTTCAGACTTTTGCAACGCCACTGTAGGTTAGAGTGGGTCTAGCTATACCCGATCATGGAACCAATACATTGAAAAGTCCCTTTAGTCCGTTATTGACGTTGCTTCGCTAGAGGCGGCTAGAGGCGAACATCTCTCCATTTGATGTCTGAAGAGTCCACAGCCACCACCGCATGGTGGATTCTGGGAGCGGATTAGAGTTTAATAGAGGTGTGGCTAGAGATCAATAATGAGTCAGTGGCGCATACTAGCTCCAAAAGATCCTCGTTATGGAGAGATATTAGCAAAGATCACCGACCCTCAACATTGGAAATAGCAACGAGCTCGTCCCAATGGTGAGCTTGTAGTTCATCGTTGTTGATCCGGAAAGCTGTAAGAGGGCAGCTGGACTTCTGGGATTCTGGATGTACCCCTTTTCACTTGTTTAGACTATGTTGTGGACAGGGCTGAGTACATCCCAGATCGGCTATAAAAGATCGCTCCCTTCTGTCACAGTATTTGTCCTCAAACAATCTCAAGCAATTGTAACTTTTCTGAGTTATCTGGCAACCATTCTTCCAGTGACACTTGCATTGTGTCAACTATCTCAGTTTACCATCAGGTAACCCCTGCCTTTGGCCACTTTCATTCCATCACGATCTGCTAATAGCCATAGGACCCTCAAGCCCAAATATGCTTCTACATCAGCCTCTCTTCTTCTTGGCGGTTGCCGCAATGGCAGCTGCATCTGCCTTTAATGAGACATGCCTTTCAAGCCGTGAATGTTCCCAGGGCTCCTATTGCAATCTGGTCACATCAACTTGTGCTCCTCTTGCCCAACTGGGCATGGCTTGCTCTGCAGACTGCCATTGCGCTGATGGCGTGTGCTACGGAGGAATTTGCAAAGAATGCGCGGCGGATGGGGACTGCTCTTATCAGGGTTACGACGGGAGATACTGCGACCTGTCTACTTGGACATGCCGAGACGAAGCAGACAATGGCCAGGCATGCACGAATAGTGACATGTGCGTTTCTAAGCACTGCTATCAGGAGATCTGCAAGGCCACCAGTGTGGGGGAGCCCTGTGTGACAGCAGCCGACTGTGAGGGCCGGGAGAGATACTTTTGCTCTCCAACCAGTCATACCTGCATCCGGGGAAACCGTCCCAATGGCGAGCATTGTGAGCTCAATGATCAGTGCCTTTCGGGCTTGTGCTCTAACTGGAGTTGCAAGGCGCCGGATGGTTCATGGGGAACTGCGTGTCAAAACAATTCGGACTGCAAATCCCCATTGGTATGCGACAGGGATGTTGAAGGAGGGAAAAGCTGCATTCACCCAGGCCAGCAGTGGGTAGATCCAAGCTCTGAATGTACAGCGTCCGGGTTGCTTTGCACATCCGATAGTGCCTGTTGTTCTAAGAATTGTAAGCTGAGCCAACTTCTTGGGTTCCGGGAATGTGCGTGATCGGCGTTGGGTTCGATCGTACAAGCAAAGGATGGCATCGGCTTGGCTAGACGAAATATTCACAATATCATCCCTTTACCTAACACCAACTTATGGTGATTCCTCTGTTGCTCTGCCGTTCAGGGAGTGTCTATTCATGACTAACAACGTGAGCCCGTAGCCTTCATAACTTTCCCCTTTGGTCTCTCTTAATACCCTCGATACAGAAGGCCACTCCGGCAGGATTAAAGACTCCCGTAGGGTTACTGTAGAGATTCGGCCCCGATGAGTCTTTACTATAGAGAGGAGCAATTTTTGGCGTCGTTTTAGTCGTAGATAGAAACGGGGGAACAAGTATTAGAAATTAGTCATTGATATTAAATCGGGAGCATAATTAATAGGCCCTAGCGGGTGCAGAATAGAAGTAGTATAGGGTGTTAGGCGGCTAAGCGGCAGCTCGCCGTCTAATGTTACGGGCAGAAAGGTAGCCGTTTCTGGCGCCAGAGGCTATCATTTTCGGCGTCGATTTCACAGGTCCCTATATTCTACTTGTAATGAATGTGAAGCGTGTTGATATGAAAAACTTTTTGGAGTACTCGAAGTTCAATTCAAATCACTTTACCCCTGAATATCGATATTCTCACTGCTTATTGCTGTCCGTTGAAAACTTGTGCTGTTCAACGTAGCCAACTTCAACGCATCACAACATCATTTCCTGGGCGTTTTGCACATTGAAAATTTGCTAGATTACCAATAACTACTGTCCGAATCTACCATTGTAATTGGAAGCTCATCCGAGTTGACTCCATCTAGGAACACTACGAAAACTGCGGAAGTGAACATTAACATTGGGATCCCTCAGCCAGCCAATCACAGCCAGCCCAGAACTGAGCCTCAACTACAGTTCACCTAGCCCCGTAGGATACAGCCTGAATATCCCCAAACCAGGTATCAATGAACCACGTGTAGTTAGTACCGGTTCCACTGGTGTCGGGCATGCTCGTTTTCTCAGCGATTGGATGAGCAAGGTCAACGTCTATGGCTGTCAGTTTAGGGTTCAAGTCTTGCGCACATGACATGCTGAGTATGCCCACCTGTCAGGTCAAAGAATAGTTGCTCGACGGAGAAATTGTCCCACGCATTCTTTCCATAGATTTTCTCCCACGTCGAAGGGTCTATGCGTGTCTTGTCAAGCTTGTCTTTGCGAACCTCAACTGAGAATGCGATCTTGCAGCCGGCTAGTTGCCATTCTCCTCCTGGCTTCCTGTTCGGTGTCAGTCAGCACAGCCCAACATCGGGAAGCGTTGATCTCCAGGGCGACAAACCCAGTATGCACATTGTTGAGACTCGTCTTGCCTTCCTGAAAGTTCATGTAAAATGTCACTGTTGAGTCGTCACTCGAAGCATTAGTCTCGATGCTTGGCGGTGCCAAGGTAGCTTCAATGCTGCCCATGATATTCTCCATTGAAATAGAGCTTAATGTCGGTTTTTGGCCCAAAACGTCTTGAATGTTGTATTGAGATATGCCTGGGTCAACGCAAAGACCTGGTCGTACGGAGCAGTGCTCGTCGACGTGAGTCGGGAGGAAGTGGCATCGCCCATGATTTCAAGACAATAGACTGTTCAAGATGGAGGATTTAGAGATGCAAGTTCTGAAGATACAGGAATTGGGTTTGGTATAGTGGAGTCCAGCTGATGCTTCGAAAAGTCGAGGGACTCTCACTCTATTTGTAGACCTTCAACGTCAAGGGTACCAGGCTTCTCGACGTCTCGTAGTGAAAAGTTCAACTGAGCAAGCTGAACATGAAGCATTAAAGGACTCAATTGCGAGTAAAAAAGGCCAAGCAGCGACTGTCGGGTTTCGCCGTTAAATCCTTCCACAAAAGCCTACTTCAACCTAATATTATCCATTAAGGTGCTCGAAACATCAAGCTACCCCACTTTTTAATGACCGCGTGCGACGGAGAGCGCAGTATTCTCAGACGCTTTAGCTGAGGATGGCGTTATCTAGTGCTTTCTATCTGCTTACAATTCCCAAAGGCGTCCAAGCTTCTCAAGAACTGGCCTGAGACGATGATTCAACTAAAGCCATCAGCTTGCGTCCATCCTGAGTGACTTGTAATTCTAGCCGAGGACACTTCTTATATCATAACTCTATTTATCTATCATTCATCGAAGGTCTGGCGTGTAAAAAGTGGCACTGCCCAGGCCCGCCTCCTGTCGGCTATAGACAAAGCATATGGTGGGAACTGAGCTAGGTTAGTAGGGGCCTACTCTACTAGCAGTGTGCCGGCTGGATGCTGCTGGTAATGGCCTCTGCAAGACATGGTCGGCTGCTAGAGGGAGACTACTAGCAGTAACGGGAAACTACTTCTTTGAAGTAGCGGGCCGTAGCATCATGATGGTGACCAGAGGGCGCTACAAATGATATGTTCCCAGCTCGTACCTGGGCCATGGCTGTGTGGTATCGCCGGCATCTATGCTTCCAACTCGTACTTGGACCGCAGCCAGGTGGTATCGCCAACATACTCTACTAGCTAGGCTTGCGGAGACCCTATGATGGCTCGAGAGGACGGATGCGCATGTCGGTTGGCCTAGAGAGGGAGAGTATTATGCCTGACTCGTACTCAGGTCCCCAGGAGCCTCCTGGCGCGGTATCGCCCATAATACTATCGCCCTTGCGGCTAGCTTAAGGTGCAAACTCTAGAGATGTTTGCAGCAGCAGAACCTTTTGGGCCGGGGTTCTGCCAAAAGGGACGGGTAAAATCACTATCTGAGCAGTAAGTGCCAGGTAGAAGATGGTACTGGAATCGACCGGACTTGTTAAGGCTTTGCCACAGGCGACCGCGAGCCGCCCAACCCCTGTTGTCTCTGGCGCCCTGGTTGAGCTGATGCTTGACTACGGGCTACACAGCCTACTTCCCCGGGGAACCATCACATACGACTCCGGCCACTGGCAATCAACAATCGACCTAGTAATGGCATCAGACAGCCTCAAGCAGAGGCTTACCTTATGCCAATGTCACCCAACGGAACATGGGTCAGACCATCGAGCAATCGAAGCAACTTTCACTGGCCCAACTCAGCAAAGACTTACCGAAGGGTCAACTGACCCCCCACGATACATGTGGAAAAAGGCACCCTGGGATGAAATTGGTAACAGAATAGGCCAAAACATGACAGCCCTCCCGGAGATACGGGACCCAGAAGAGCTGGAGAGACAGCTTGGAATCGTGATGGGAAAGGTGTCTGAAACTCTTGAAGGTTGAATACCACAAGTGCGCCCCTCACCCTACTGCAAGCGGTGGTGGACCGATGAATTGACTGAACTCCGCAATGTCTACACCTACAACAAGAATCAGTGGACTCAGCTCCGGCGATATGGAGTGAACCGACCTGATATGGAGAAACAAGTTAAACAGCTTCGCCATCGATTCCACACTGCCATTCGTGATCAAAAGCGCAAGCACTGGACAGAGTTCCTGGAGCAAGCGGAGAATATCTGGACAGCAGCACGATATAGCAAAGAGACGAACAACAGGAAGCTGATCCCAACTCTCTGTGCTAAAGGAAACGGGCCTGTAGCTAAAATAGAAGAAGAGAAAGCCAAGTCTCTACTCTCTGCCTTCTTCCCACCAACACCAGAAAGCTCAGAACCACTGGGGAATCCCAACTTACCAACCCTGCAAATAGATCCAATCATAGACAAAGAGATCAAAAGAGCAGTAATGCGGATGAACCCGTAGAAAGCCCCTGGAGAAGATCAGATTCCAGCAGGAGTGTGGCAGCAACTATGGCCAGCATTAGGAAAAGATATATGTCAGGTATTTCGCGCTTCGATCAAGCTCAGCTATGTCCCAGCAAGATGGAGAATTGCGAAGACCATTCCATTGCATAAACCAGGACGGGATGAAACACTACCAAACTCATACCGACCCATCTCCCTACTATCTACCCTGGGCAAGATGCTGGAGGCAGTGATAGCGCAAAGACTGTCATACTATGCCGAAGTCTTCGGTCTCCTCCCACCAAACCACTTTGGGGCAAGGAAGAAACGATCAAGCGAACAAGCACTAAATCTCTTAGTTGAGAAAATCTATAAAGCATGGAGAGAAAAGAAGGTCCTCAGCGTGGTCAGCTTTAATGTGAAAGGTGCTTACAATGGGGTGATAAGGAAGGTCCTAATCCGCCGACTCCTAGAAAGACAAATACCGGTTGAACTGGTAAGGTGGATTGATGCATTCTGCTCAAATCGGAGAGCATCAATTATTGTCAATGATTACTGCTCAGAAGCCATGGAGATAACACACCCAGGGTTGCCCCAAGGCTCCTCCCTATCACCTATCCTCTACTTATTCTTCAATGCGGACCTGGTCGAGATACCGATCAACCGGAACAGGGTGCGATGGCTTTTGTAGACGACTTCACGTGCTGGCGGATTGGACAATCAGCAGACGAGAACACGTCAGCCCTACAAGAGGAGGCAATCCCCCATGCGCTGGGGTGGGCCATGCGATCAGGGGCAATATTCGAAGCCCAGAAGACCCAATTCATTCACTTTACAAGGAATGCCAGACGAAACCCCTCCCCAAAGCTAGCACTACGCATTGGAACACAGAATATCTGCCCAAGCAACACGGTTAAACTTCTAGGAGTCATCTTTGACGAACAACTCCGGTTCAGAGAACACGTTGGCCGGGTCACCAAGAGAGGCATCAAAGCTAGCCAGGCGCTACTAAGGCTGAGGGGTCTCCGACCACAAAGTGCGCGGCAACTCTACAACGCCCTGGTAGTGCCAACGGTCACATATGCTTCATCAGTCTGGATAACTCTGAACAAACACGGGCACATCCCAAGTTGGGTTGTCAAACCTTTATATGTGATCCAGAAGTCAGCAGCAAAAAGCATAGCAGGGATCTACCGTTCAGTCTCCTTGACAATTGCTGAGGCTGAAGCTAGCATTGAACCCCTAGATATCTGTTTTCAGAAGCAGATTCTCCGCCACTGGATTGGATGCCACAGCTTACCAGGCACCCACCCACTAGCCAAGTGTATAAAGAACATCAACCAGCTGTCTAGATCGCCATTTGGATCACTTTCTCGGATACTGCCGCTTGAATAAAGTCGCATGGAGACAATCATACCATACCATTCTGCCCCATGGGAGTTAGACTGGCAAAAGGTTATATGCCATGAAGGAACGGAAAACACAGAAACCACCTTTGAAAGACCGAAGATCAAGATCTACACCTACGCTTCAGCACGGAATAATCTGATCGGGATTGGTCTGGCAGTGATGACCGGGGATCAAATTACACAACAGTGGAGACAGACCACCATACAGACCTACATACTGCCCAACTTGGCGCTATCCTGGAAGGACTCCAGCTGGCGAGGGAACTGCTTCAAGGACCCCCAACCTTGACGGACGTCATGGATATCATAATCTATTCAACTAACCAATCTAGCCTACAGTGTATCACCAATCAAGGATCCCACGGAGGACAGCACGTCATACAGCAAATCATAAGACAAATCAAGCAGATGACGCAGATTGAGATCCAACTCACGATCAGATGGATAGCAAACGATTTACAGAACCAAGGACTTCAAATGGCTAAGGCAGCGAGCCACTACGCCACCCAGAAGGGCGCTCAGCCGGATCCACCAGCTTGGGCTACCCAACGCGCAAGATCCACTACGTGGAGGCAAATGCGGAATACGATCAATCAGGCACGAAAGCAGCAGTTCCTACAAAATCCTTTTGGCAAGTACACAAGAGAGATCGATGCGTCCCTTCCAGGACGACATACTAGGACCTTGTATGATCAGCTCAGCAGGACACAAGCATCGACCTTGGCACAGCTCCGAACAGGCCACACTCAATTGAATCAACACCTACGTCGAATTGGACAAGCAGCTGATGAAACCTGTGAATGCACAGAGGGGCAAGAAACAGTACAGCATTTTCTTTTTGAATGTAAACGATGGGAAACGTACCGCGGGGAAATGAGAGTGGCAATGGGTAATCGATACGGGGACATGTCATACGCATTAGGAGGCCGATCAAGGAAAAAGAAACCCTCAGGAGAAGAACTCGACCAGGAAAAGAATTGGAGACCGAATATAGAGGTGGTTAGAACAGTGATACGATTTGCTATGGCAACAGGGCGATTGAACCATGAGAACTAAGAAAAGGCATGTCACATGCTTAGATAGATGACTCAGCATAATCGCGCGGAGGCTAGTTAACGTATTCGGTAAGCGAGTCGGCCATGTAAGCGAGTCGGCCACCTCACGCGTTTTTGGCCGCGGTCGAAAACCTCGCTCAACTCAACCACCAACCATGCCTCCAAAAGCGCGTCAAAATTCAGGAAACTCAG